>DWDT01002938.1:0-12991 GCA_018245595.1 Microceris scylla | reverse complement strand
CTGCACACTTAGAATTAGAAAAAAAAAAATCTAAGGTTTGTGAACTCTGCCAATCCGCACTTGTCCAGCGTGGCAGACTATGGCCTTACCTCTCTCAACATGAGAGGAGACCCATATTCCAACAGTGGAATTATAATGGGTCGATTATTATTTTTTTGATTATTTTATTTAAATTATTAGTATAAAAATTACATTGTAAAATCTTATCACGCTGTTTTGGTAAATCGAAAAATTGTATTTGTCAATTAATTTAAATACCAACACTGCGTAAATTAAGATCCCATTGTTTTTATTCATTTGTAAAAAAATATCTTTATCGCATTTAATTGTTTCTATTAAAGCTTCGAGAAACCTATTAAAAGTATAAGCAGAATTGAAGCATCTGGTAACAAAATTAAACAAAAAATCCTACACTCATCAGCCAGTGCCCTTAATCGCCAAACAAAAAAAGCGTAATTTGCATCTACTGCAGTCAAATGTATCGATTCCGTACATCCGTTGCAATGCAGTGAGTCAGCAGTCAGCACTTCAATGGAGTCATAATACCTATGGCAGCCAATGGCACTATTGTTTCCCTTTTTCGTTTTGCTGATTTATTAACGACGCAAATTGCAACATTCGATGTCATTGTGCTCGGTCAAAATAAAGTGGGATTGCAGTTTTAGTGCATTTTTAAAGTTTATTTGCATGTCTGATGTTCAGGTATTGCAATATATGCTGAATTAAAGGGTAACATAAATGTATACTTAAGATAATTAAATGCTAATTAAAGGTAATTAATTCCTTGTTAATAATAATAATTAGTATTAATCGCAAAGTTTTCTGTTTGTAAGAAGCTTGATGAATCCGTAGTTTCTGATTCATAAATGTTCAAGAAATTTGGTTACTGACGTATATTAGTACGATTACCCTGAATTATGGGGTGAGTCAGAAATATCGGCGTGTGAATAGGGTGCAATGATTAAACAGAGAGAACATTTCCAGAAATTACGGTGACTATTTTAGGTTTCTTAAAGACGTATGTCGGTCATTCAAATATCGTTGTTATTTTCACGCATGGATATAGAAAAAAAAGTTTAAATCTGATAAATATGATCCAATGTATTGTAAGAATCAGCCATATTATCATCATGAAAGTCAGCAAGTAGACATACGTATTTTTCTTTTTGATGCAGCGTAGTTCTAATGTAATTCCCCGAAAGTCATTCCCCGATCAAGGTCTCCATTAATTTCATACTCATTAAGAAACACTTGGAAATTTTTAGTTTTAATTGTTGACTGGTTACCAGTATATAAGGATAATTGCTGACGAGTAAGTTTTAGTACGTAATAAAGGATCTGTCAATGAAAATTAGTGGTCCAGTAGTGTTCTAAATATGACCATAATTTATTAAAACAAGTATAAATGTTATTAAGGTTCTTATGTCAAAGAGTGTATCTACCTCAATAAATCTATACATTAGTTTGTTTAATATCGACAGTATGAATATTTTGTTTTTTTAATTTATAATTATTTTTCACTTTTATGTATAAATTTTGGCTTTCTGCCCTCTTCTATATAAACTATACTATACTAAACCTCATACTTCTCTATTCACACAGTATTTTTAAAAGTGGCTACAAAACGTTCTCTTCATGTATTAATAATTAATATATAGAGTTACACTACATATGTAGAGTGTTCAAGCGTTCAGATCTCCCGAAAACAATGCCCAAATGTCTACATTGTGACAAAGTATAGGGCACAAACACATTAAAATAATGAGAGTCCCGTAAAAGCGACGGGCGACGTGCCCGTCAAGCGCAAGGGTGGTCCACAGAAGTCGACTTGACGTTTGACGCATGCTCCAACCAGGTCCCCAGCATTACACCACTAATTGCACATTAGGAACATCAGATGAGTCTACCGCTTAATTTGATTCTAATTAATACCCAGCTTTAGCGTTGGGCGGAAATTTTTCCTAATTGGAGTAATTTAATTTGGACGTCCCACGCAAAGTAATTGCGATTAGAGTCGAAAATTCTTAAAATAAAATGTTATGTTTTGATAAGGTTTCAGTTTATAATTAAAACTACGCTTTATTTAGAATACTCAATACACAAATTGTTTATCCTTTACTTAGTCTGCTCATATTTTATGTACTCGTGTGTTGTACGAATTTATTACTTTCCCCAACTTCGTACATATTTGGCTGGCACGGTCAAACTTTGTTGCAAACGGTAAGCTGGGGACGTTTCCAGAAACAGCTTAGCTTAGTTTCCGTGAATAAATTATAAGAATGCTTTTTGAATAACTAATATTGCGTCAACTGCTGTATCAAGTAGGTACAAAGTAAGTACATGACCAAAAGCTTTATTGAGCAACGCTTTCAATAAATTATAATAATAATTATTTTGTCTTATAATTATTAGCGTGTCGTATAATTATTGCTAACTTAAAATCAATTAAATAAGATAACTCGAAAATAATAATACGTAGAGTATTAACAAACTAAGAATTGCCATGTATTTCTACTTATAACGTGTAAATATAATATACATACAACTATGTACATACAACTATAATTTACATAATCGTATATGTAACGCGTAACTTATTGTGGTTCTACCTAAATTAATATCTATACTAATATGATATGTAATGATATAAATCATTATTTAAGAAAAGTACTAACACTAGCCACGAATAAATACTGTACACAAAAAAAATAACAATTTTATGAGTAACTCCAGTTAATTACGTGGCTTTTACTTGACAATTCGATCGTGGAAAGCGACCGCGGCGTATAGCACGACTTATTGATTTAACCGTCCCGTGACTCATCTCTCGGGCCCGCTGCACACCCCTGCATCCCTCGCACTCGCACCCCACACCACACTATGAACGAGAACATCGCACACACTATTGTACTAACACTTCTGAAATTATAGATCCCCTTAAGAAATACTGGCGTTTTACATACTTAGAATATAGGTATCTAATAAAATAATATTATATTTGCGTTTTAAGTTAAAGATAATATTTGAATTGTCTTTAATATTTTAGTGATTAGTGATCTGAGCGCGCTGTAGATTACACAAAACTGAAAAATCAATAACTCAAGACGTATCTATCAACATGACAGATTACTGTAAATTTTTTTAAATTATGAAGCTATTAAGCAACCTATAAATACGAAGCAGACACAAGAGGTATTCCGATTAAGTTAGAATTTTCTAACAGAATACTTTATGAAAAAGGTATTAAAGTACTTATTATATTAGGTATTTCTTATGTTTTATCGTTTAATTTTTTATCTCATACAATTCTATGCAAAGTGGATATAAACAATGTAGACGATCATTACGTTAAAACAACAAAAAAAAAATCGACTGTACAATACCTATGAAGATGCTTAAATTTATATATGGAACTAGTTATTGTATCAGTCAATATTGTATGTTTTCGCATGTCTGTGTACATTGGTAATAGCTGCGATGGACATTCAATTTGCGATGTTACGTAGTTCACTCTGTACAGTCGTCAAGTCTATGTCACAACCACGTCCGTTGTTTGCTTTCTTTGATTGAACTTGACGGAAACTAGAGGGTCGCCATAAGTTTGTTTGCGAAGTAATAACTGTTTTATTTGACCCGAACTTTTTGCATTCGCCTTGCTTTCAGTAGTCGGTTTTTTTAACGTCTGCACTCGCCTGCCGCTCGTTAAAAGTTTGTGCTTTTCAATTGACGTTTCGAGACAGTCTTCACCACTATTTCGATGCTATTAAAATTATTTATTTTAATTACATATTTTCCGTTGAAACGTCGTCGGAATCCTATTCCATCGTTCAATTTTCAGTTCCACAATTCATTTTAGCCCTGGAATATTAAATTTGTTCGGAATGAAGTTTTAAGCTTTTTTATTGTTTTCTAAAATAGTTTTTAAAGCAGAATAAGTTAAGCAAAAATATTGAAACCGTTTTTAAGTTGGATTTAAATAAATTAAATAATTTGCACGAAATATATATTGGTACTATAATAAGTGTATCAGTACTTAGAAATCACGGTGCCGTATTTATCTATTTCCAATAATTATAATATATGAATGTATAATTCCTTTTATTATTATTGTATAGCCACGGCATGTCTCTAACTAATCTAGGGTTAAGCAGAATAAATAGACCTAAATAAATAGCACATAAAAACAAACACACATAAATAAAAATATATGGAACAAAACGATCTTAATGTAGCCCGCAATTGAAAGCTGTATCCGATTTCTATCATTAAATCAGACTCAATCAAGCCTACATATATTTGATTAACAAATCGCATTTTAACAAGTCGTAACTATTAACTTAATCAGGTACCCCGTTGTAAAAGTTGGGCAGGTCGCAGGTGTCTCTCGTCCGATGCTAAAACGTCTCAGCCATTACGAGAGCGTAAGCACGTGTGACCGCTTAGCACTCCCTTCCAAAGTGGAGTAAAACTGAACAGTATACCACACTGAACGTCAAGAGTTGTATATTTTTATGAGTTTCGGTGATACCACAGCTGCTGCCACCTCTAAGAGATTGCTATAGCAGTGTTAAAGACATTTTCAAAAAGACCCTTTCGTTAAATTCGTCGCGAGAATGGATAAAAGCGAAAAATTCGAAAGAAATATGTCTGCGAAGTTTAAAGTCGTGTCGTTTATATTCTTTTAAATAAAACCTCTCAGATCACTTCCCATTGTTCGTTTTCATTTATTGTAGCTTTCAATGTTAGCTAGATGCTTCTCTCGTGAGAACTGTGAAGTGAAAAATATATTTTTGTTCTAATATAAAGTATCTACTTGAATATAGATATATTGTTATTTAAAAACATGAACAAATATTAATTTATACTAACTTAAATCATTTACGTAAAAGCCTTGGATTATAAAAATTAAGCTGAAGTTATATAAAACGAAAAGTTAAAGGAGAAAGTTTATCCATACGCTTAGCATCACGGTAGAGTATCGTTAAACGTATGAAATCCGGGTAACAGGAGAAAGATGATACTCACCTGATAACGAGTAGTACCTAATAACACTGCGATTCTACCATACATATTACGCATACTATTTTTATAAATTCGTACTTCTTCGAAAATTCTTTCAAATTTTGCTGACCCCCTTACATGTCTTGAATATAAAAAAGATTCTTCAGTATGATTTTTTACAATCATGCTGAAGAATCCTTCAGAAAGCAATCTAAAGTTGTTTCTTATTATTATTATTATTCACCATTTAAACATGAGATATGAACGGAAGCTGAAGATCGTACGGATTACATAATGTATGCACGTACATGTAGTTATGTGTAGCACAGTTCAGCAGACCTCAAAAGGAAATCACTTGAAGCCCGGCCTAGCGCCGCTCGCATGCCACGGCCGTTTGCGCCTAGCTTGGGCTTGTGGGATAATCCGTAGTGATGAAAATAGTTATTAAAATATATCATTATTATTATACAGAGTAATGTATGGAATTTTTTCCTGTGTATTCCGAACCGAGATTAACTTGTGAAATTATTCATGCAGAAGCGTTCGCATTTCTTACAACAGTGGAATACTCTGCCGGTGTTATTTTCCCAGACATAGAACTCTTTAAGAAAAATATGAATAGGCTTTTACTAGATCTGCGTGGCCTATTTTAAAGCGCAATTTCACTTTCCATCAGCCACGGTCTGTTCCAAACGCTGATATCATATAATAAGAAAATCCGAACGCGCAGAAATGGCTATTCATATACACTTATATACATTGTAAGCAAAATAATTAATGACACCTATTAACAATAACCACAAAACTAGCAAACGGAAGCAGACGCGATAACAAACGCAGCGATGAAATTAATTTGGACTCGTTCGCGGTGTTTAACACTTCTATTATGAGGCGATAACGCGACAATCTACGTTGGAAATTAATTTCGCTATCGGTGACAATAACCACCGCGAAGCCGCCATGAATCATCCAGCACAAAGCCCGCGTCGCGCGCAAGGCGCTAAATTCAGAGCATAATGGGTGAACACCGCGATTTCGTATTATATTGCACCGTCTCAAATTGTTGCGCGCGATTTATGTACCAAGTTGGATTGCAATTAGTTGGCCGTGTGCTTAATGGTTTCGTATGTGGGTGAGCGGGGATGTTTCAAGTTGATTCCATATCAAGTGTGCTCGTTGTTACTAGTGTTTGTGCCGCTTCCAGTGCGACAATTGTATTAAATTGGAATCAAGATTAACATACGCTGCTAATGAGTGGTATGTTATGTATATGACATAAAACTTTGGTACCAATTAATGTTTTATTTACATTGGTATTTGGTTACTTACATAGTCTGCCATTCTGTAGTTGCTCAGAGTGGCAGAATATGGCCTTAACCTAGACCAGACAGTAGACCCATGTCCAACAGTGAAACGATAAAAAAGATAATGATAATGTTGATGATTTATATAGCAAACTAAAAAAATATGTAAATTTAAATAGAATTGCTATTGCAAAATATTTGTAAACCACTAAAAATGCAAATAACTGGTGAAACATGGGAGTGTACTACCCTCCTCTGCCTATCTCTTCGGGGATTACAGGCGTGATGCTACGATGTTACCAAAACTGCATGTTTTAATATCCAATTATTAATTACAATAATCGTATATTTGGCAAAAAGTTAAAACTATTCACTGTCTAGGGTGTCTATAGACACGATATACTCGCCAATTTGTGACTGCAACTTGCAACACCGTGTTTGTAACTAATGTTGTGTCTATTATTTTGGCTGCGTTTCAAATTCGTAAGTCTCAGCTAGCTTGTAAGTCATCCGTCTTTGTGACTGCATTATTTATTAATTTCAAGGATATATTTCGATGATAAACTGACGGAAAATGATACTTAATAGTTATATTATTATTTAATTACGTTCTCTGTGACAAATCTAACAGTTTGTAAGTTTCACGGTCTCAGAAGTAACATTTATAAAGGTAAATTGATGGTATTATTTTCCAATCTGTGAATTATTGGCGATTATAGATAATATTTAGAATTTTTATTAATAACATTTATTCTTCATTAAACAATATTTTGTAAATACTCTTAGGTCGATTTGAGCTCTATCTCAGCCGACCAAGCGATGTATTAAGCGATGGCTAGATCAGATCGGTGTTAAAAAGTGAGGGCGAGTTGAAAGACTGCTTCATTATATCGGTCAATGAGTTTTGTAGAGGCTCTGTGTCACCTACAAGTCCAAGCAAACCTTGAAAATATGTTACATAGGAAAACTTTATTAAACTAAATCTATCAATCGTCTGATGTAAAAAAATCAGGTTAAATTGAATCGTAACGTATCCTTTTGGGTATGAGCAGTTTATTTTAATATTAAAGGCTTATTAACATGAATAAGCAATGTTTTAATTAATCATTTATTTACCAAGACAGCGCATTCATAGTGCAGCCTAAATAGGCACGGCTAAATGCCCTGGCTGCCGACGGGCAGCAGCGTCGGCGGTGCGAAAAGCTGTGCCCTGCGATCTCCAACCCCCATGCCCAGCATGGAGATTACTGATATAGGCTGGCTGATATAAGATGACTGATATAGGCTGGCGATGATGATGATAAATAATTATCAAACCTTTTCTAGTTATATTGATGGACATTGGTCTCCTCTCGGAATGAGAATGATTAAGGCCATAGTCTACCACGCTGGCCAAGTGTGGCCTGACATGCTTCGCAACCCTTAGGGGATATTATTGAGGTCTATAGAGTGTGCTTTTTTCTTCAACGTTGTAGTAAGTGATATTAATTTAATCATAAAATGCGCGTTTATTTGTGAAGAGACGCGTGCCAGAACGAAATATACACCCACTTACAAGTAACAAGAGTCACTTTGTTACTGAGAATCTTTTTCTATGTTACTTTTTCAAAAGTGTTAAGATAATCCTGAAAGTATAAAATTAATCTGCGGGAATAACTAATATCATATTACGGTATGTATTCCGCACTGCAGCAATTACATTTGTGGGTGAAATAAAATATATTAGCCATTATTTCCACAATACGAGGCTTTTTACGTTGTGCACGAAAGTTTCTTGAACTCATTATTACCTACTCTCGTTAGAGATTTTAAAATTAATACTTGGATTGTTTAACGTTGTTTTTCCCTAATATTTCTCATTTGTGAGTTATTTGTTTTAACATTACTTGATCTTTACATTTGAGCGAAGCAATAAAGAAAGCAACAAAACGCACATCTTCATTTCCTCAAGGTTTTCGAAGTGGGAATGTTTCTTACTTACATTTATATAGTGTTACAATTTTAAATTAAATTACCTCAGCTGTGTGTGTTGGTTGCTGTTCAAAATTATTTAGGAGTTGAAAGTTTAAACAGACGACGTGATTTCACGACGTCGAAGCAGTCGCAAAAGAAGATAATTATTTTTAGATAAGACGGATAACTACAGTACCTACCTATATTATAACTTAAAATCTCAAGAACAAAATTTGTAGACTGTATGTTTTGATGTTCTTGACTAGTGGTTTTTAAAGAATACACGTAACATGTCCCACACTTTACAACCACAATGCCTCATTTCCATCCACAACAGAGCTATTGTAGATATATTCCGTAAAAGTAATGATGCATATCTTATATAATTAGTCCTTAAATCTTGAATATTTCTTACAAGTTCTGTTCTTATAGAAAATAAATTCCGTAAATTTAAGATCCCGGTAGAGATTCTTATTCCGCCAGACGATTAAAGAATCTACAGAACAAAGAATACCGTAGCAATTTTCATCTAAATTAAATCGTGGATATTGTAACTGCAGACATTCAAGTGCATATTCATCATGTCGATTGTATCCCTTAAACTCACATAATTAAATAATTACATAGCTTTAATGACAACAAAATCAGCTTAGCATTTCCTTAGAAATTATGAAATAGAATTTTTTTACAACTGTCGTCTAACGTGATAATGAACACTTGGCTATATCAGGAATTTTAAAAAACCTTACACTTTATCAGCTTATTAAGCGTCATTACCTACTTTATACATATGTCCATTACATAATGCAATAATTATTATAACATATATCCTTGAATATTTCTCAATAGTTATTATTATATCATCAGACCAGAACCTTACGGGATCGGCAGATCACTGAGTGCTAAATATATGTATATACCCTTAAGAACACGCTGCGCTTCTTCTGCATTCATCAGTCTCTTCAGGCTATATTTATTAAAGAAAAATATGTTTGTTATTAGGAGGAGGTGTACGAAGCGGTTTGCAGTCCATTAGTGGGCGACACACTTCGGGGTATAGCGGTGGCAGTGTTCGCGTACGGTGCCACCGGAGCCGGCAAAACTCACACCATGACCGGCCTCATGTCGCGCGCGCTCAACCATCTCTTCACGTCCATCTCGGCGAGCGACCGGCCCGATGCGTACGAAGTGAGCTGCTTATTACCGTAAATACAATTAGAAATGCGAATTGCATCATCATAATCATCAGCCTATCTCATTCCACTGCTGGACATAGGCCTCCCCCAATGAGCGCCATCGCGCCCTGTCCTCGGCTTGTCGTATCCAGCATCTGCCTGTAGCCTTAAGTAGAGCTTATTCAGCTTCATTTGTCGTGTAAAGTTATGAAGTTAGAATTGGTATTAATTTTATAAATGATTATGGGTGCCTTCGGTGGTAGGTTTCTTCCTTTGGACTTAATTTTTTTTTAAACACACGTGTATTTTAAGAGGTGTGCGTTGAGATTTGTATTGAGAATCCTCGGTGGGGAGACTGAATTCTAATCGACTAGCCTGTCACTGCTATAGTCTGTAACACAATCACGCGTCTAATTCCGAAAAGGCTAGGCAGAGGGGTATAATACTTTGTCATATTTCAACAATTACATTTACGTCAGCCTATGAAGTAGGTGGAGAACCTCCACATACAGATTATGGGTATGGAAATCTGTACACTAGCCACGAATCCAGACTCTGAGCCATTACTACAACTTTCTACTAGAATATCTAAGAAACCTAATCAAATGCAATAGTATCCAATCCGGGATTTTGGAAGCCCAGTTAGCCTAGGACCTCTTACTCAACAGTCAATGCTTGCCAATGAGTCAATCGAATTTTAAATTAGATTAATAAAATATATTATTTTTATGGCAATAGACTCACCACCTATTCCAAGGGACTTAAACATAACTGGTGAAACGTGGGAGTGTAGATACTCCACTCCTCTGCCTACGCCTTAGGGATCACAGGCGTGATGTTACATTTATGTTACATAATATATTATTTTTATAGTTATCGCAGTGTAGGTACATTTATATGAATAATTATGTCGATAAATTTTTGTCCAAAATATATTTGACAGATGTTTCATTATTAAGTAACGTAACATCACGCCTGTAATTCCCGAAAGGGTAGGCAGAGGAGTGAAGTAAATTCCCACGTTTCACCAGTTTACGTCCCATTGAAATAGGTGGTGAGCCATTTTTATATTCACATTGTGAAAACAAAATCACATGTAAAAATAAGCAAATAAAAACCCTTTATCACTTTTATCTAAAGTATATAGATTTCATTCAAATATTGCTAATACATACAAAATTGAAGTCCGCTTTTCAAAAACCGAATTTTTTAAGCAAATGTTTTGCGTAAAATAGGTAAAAACGTTAAAAAAATTATGAATAAAAATCATTCTCCCTTCCATTTTCAAATACGTGACGACATTCCAGCTTATCGCGACTCATATCACGAACGGCTTTCCCGCGCATTCTGCAGTGTGGGCAGAAAATTGTCTACGTGCTTGGCCAAGCTTACGTAGGCGTTAGAAAAAAAACCGGTTCTATATTCAAAGTTGGCTCAACGCCCAATAGCAAGAGCCGTAGGCGTGGCGGCGCGCTCCCATTGGCCGCTCGTTCCCGCGCCACACATCGACAACTGATACTTGTTAGCTTGCAAAAGGCAATGGCTCGTCGAAACGTTATGCCAGTGTAAAGTTTTTGTTTAGCGCGTTTATACGCAATTAATTAATGTATACTATGCATGCGGAAATCGCTTTCTGTACATAGCTGTTTAGGTGACACTCTCTTTAATAGAGATATATTTTTACTTTTATGTGATTGTCTTTTTAAATTAATGATGTGTTGTTTAGGGCTTATAAATTTTTTTTTATTAAAACAAAAAAATTATTTCAATATTTAGTTATACAAATTAGTAGCTTACAGTTATGAAATAAATGAGTGTAATAAAATTATTATTCAATGAGTATTTTATCATAAGACATGACCTATTTTTACAATGCTAATAGAAAAAATGTTGTAGTGTAGTTACCGTAACTACATATACATATTTTGAAGTTTTTTGTCAAAGTTTGAATTTTATATAATTATTTTAAAGTATTAATTTTTTCCATAACCTGTGGTATTCAGTATGCTTCGACTTTTCTAGACTTTGTGTCTATAACCGAGTAATTAATTTTTATATTTAATGTAGCCAACAATCATGAACTATTTCTATCACTGTACACAAAAGCAGGCCACAAAAACCAATACAATTAAAAAAAAGCAACTGAAAAAAAAAACAAAGCGTAGGTGTCTATTCTCGCAGAGTTCTTAATTCGAATTCACGGAAACGATTTCATATAAAAAAATAACGTAAAAGGTGTAGTTAGTAGGCTGGTAAGTGGAGTTGAGAAAGGGGTAGATTAAACTGTTACTTTCATGTAGTATTTATTATAGTAATTATCAACCTTTTAATCACCCCAATCGACTGCCTCGTTGGTCGAGTGGTTGCAAGCGCGACTGCCGATCGGAAGGTCCTGGGTTCAAATCCCGGTTCGGGTACTATTGGATTTTTCTAATTTAAAATTTCTGGTAGTGACTCGGAGTCTGGATGTGTGCCCGGTGTATGGCAATAGGCTCACCACCTATTCCATTGAGGGAATTAAACGTAACTGGTGAAACGTGGGAGTGTACTACACTCCCCTGCCTACCCCTTCGGGGATTACAGGCGTGATGTTACGTTTATGTTTTATTTTAAACATGTTAAATATGTTTTATTTTCTACTTAGATTGTCATTACTATTTTTGGGCAATATGTTATGTACATAAACATATATATTTTTCAAAAAAAATCATAGACAACATTAATTGCACTTGTAGTAAGAAATGAACAATAGTTATAATGAACAAGTTATAAAAGTATGTTTCGTATCCATAGTATTGAGATTCTTAGCGCACAATATAACAAAATTAACTATCTACTATAATCTGACCTCACTAACTTTAGCAACCGATAGCAACCAAGCTTGACGTAATATTTGCTTATTCTTAGTCTACGTAATACGCATTCGTTCGGTCCCAACGAGTTGAGAATAGCGGCCGCGCTAACTCTCGATGCGCCGGCAATTCTGCACGAAGCGAACTAAATTTATTAGAAAGCCGATCGCGCCCTCGCCAATTTACTAATCGTAACTCATCGGCGATAACCGCGGCATTACCCGGCTCACCGAGCATTCCTACGTAGCTCGCTTGTGGCTCGCTCCTCGCAGATTGGGCTCCGCGGACGTCACGGCCGATGACCGCTGCGTCAGCGGCCACCTGTGCCCGCAGTCGCGTGATCTACAGCGATCAACGTGTCATGTGACGTCACTGTGCTACTCGCGCTCATGTGAATATTCCCTTTTTAAGTCTCTGTTACCGCCGCTCATGTGACGCACAGAAATATTTTGTTTGAGGGATGTACAATGATAATATTCAAAACCATCTGATCCACTGTTTAATACTGCTTGGTTCAATAATTGTATTAACATACGAAGCAGTGATAGCCTAGTGGTTAAGAATTGAGCCCCTCACTCCCGGGGTGCCGCGTTCAAGCCCACGGTGCGCACCTCTTTACAAAAAGTACCTACGTTTTAAGTTTAAATATCACTTGCTATCATCTTAGAAAAAAATTTCTAAGGTGTGTGAAAGTCTGCCAACCCGC
>DWDT01002937.1:0-12991 GCA_018245595.1 Microceris scylla | reverse complement strand
ACATCCAGACTCCGAGTCACTACTAGAAATTCTAAATTAGAAAAATCCAATAGTACCCGACCCGGGATTTGAACCCAAGACCGGGACGGCAGTCGCGCTAGCAACCACTCGAGAAACGAGGCAGTCAAATTTAATCATTTCTTTATTTACAACACATAATATACATTAAATATATATATAACATTTAATTGGTTTTAAGATTAACCAATAATTGGAATATGTTTAAACAAATGTACTCGTAATTTGGGTAAATCGCATTAACTATATTCGACGTAAGCATTGAGTTCATCCGATAATAATAGGATGAACAAGCTCGTCAAAATGTGAGCCATTATTTAGCTGTGGACTGTACAGGGCTTTTGTTTTTCGTCGTAGTCAACTAACGAACAAAGCGAATGGTTAATACCGTAATCGTCACTGTTGCTGATAGTGGAATTATGTTGCAGGGAACGTAGCTTAGAATTATTTGCTCCTGTTATTTAACGGTAAAACGAAACCGACGAAATTGTTGCCGTCGTCAATTATCTACTTTTCCTGTTCTTTTTTGTGCCGCTTTGGTTAGTGAAATTGTTTCTTGATACTTTTTAGTCATTTTTATATCATTAATATATATGCGGAATTTCTTTACTTTTCTGTCGAATGCGCTGTATTATGATGCACTATATGTAATATGACATTACTAAATATAATTTATGTAGGTATATAGAAGCTTAAAATATTTAATCTCTATTGATTTTCACCGACGCTTCTCGTCAGTGAATTCACTAAAAATCTTTCATTCATATCTTTTAAACAGCCTTTAATATGTTAAGTTACTAATTTTATTGGAAAGAAATTAATTTATAGGAATGTCTGTTGTAGGTATTCGAATTTAGATTAGGATCCGGCTTTGTAAATAGCAAATGTTTATATGTAATACACAAAAGAATTATTTCATAAGTATTACATATAAATTTCATTTGGGGATCTATTGCCTTTATCCCACATCTGCGACTGTCAGCCACAAAGTGGAAGCGCTATATAGGCTAAAAGTTCAGAAAGAAACGCGTCAAAGCCGCGTTGCTTTGTTGAGTCTCCTAGCCAGAGCTCTTGACACGTAGTCGGCGGTGATTAGAAGGAAGAGAACATGCCAATTAAAAAACAAACTGTTTGTTTTCAATGAACAACTCAATTAAGTATCAGGGTTAAGTATCAGTTGTTTCGTATTACTTAATGTTTTTTTTACTTAAATACATATGTATATTATAAAACTATATGCATATTACCATATAAAACCGTAGGTTCTGCCTATTTTTATTTCAAATTTTGCGATAAATATTCGTTACGTGACTGACACCAATTCGACTAGTTTTTAAATATTGTCTGTCTCTGTCTTCCTGTTCTTAAAAATCAATCCTCACAGAAATCAAAATGTTTTTTTTAAATTATAAGTCTCTAAGACTCATACGTATGTTAGATAGAGACGTTAGAGAAAATTACACATAGATTTATAAAATCATTTTTATTTTTAAGGAGGGGTATTATAAAATCATGTTACGACGATTAAAGCAAGCGGGTGACTGCTAGTGTATATATGTATATGAATAGTTACATAACTTAGGCGATGCTGGTTGGAAATGCACGAGATATAGATATTGTTTTTATTTTGCACAAGAGGGCTGTTCGAGCCATTTATAATATAACTTGTAGAGAGTCCTGGGAGACCAATTTGAAGTAATGAATATTCTCACCTCTGCATCACAATATACTTCTGACAGTTTTATGCATATTGTACGTATATTTATAAATGTCGGTAAAGCTTCTCCAACCTCCAGGGGTTTAGACGATTCAACACTGACAGCTTGAAACGGTACCATTTAAAGGTATGTCTGAAGTAAGTATTCTATAACAATATCCTGTAGTATAGCTTATTAGTATTTTTGTAGTTATAGTCCTATTTAACAACTTCAAAATCAAACGAAACCCTTTCAAAATAACATTTTATATCAGAATGTAATAAAAAGTATTTTCAATGAATAAAATATTTTAAAATTATGTAAAGTTGTTGCGTTAATATATTAGTTTTAAAGGCAAATAGTGCTTACAACCCGCGCTGCAGACTACATTTTTTGGATTCAATATTAAGATGGATCACATGCTTTATATACCAAATAATAGCTTTTAACTCCTGACGTGGACCCTCAGCCACGGACCCAATAGGGGTCCATGGACCCCAGGTTAAGGAACTCTGTTCTAAACTCAATTTAATCCCTATCCGTTGAAAGATCTAAAAAAACAATTGAAACAAAGCTGTTTACAAAAGCATTGTACGCAATAAAAGTTTATTTAAATAACACAAAGCCTCGGGAACAATCGACCTCTGCCAGGCTTGTCTACATTGCTCGTTTTAGCATTTTAAATCCACGAAAAGGGGATTGTGAACAGGTGAGACATGCCTGCGAAAACACACTGCTAGTTGTGTCATATGTATGTATTTGTTCTCGGAACAAGTCACATTACAAAAACTTCTACCATTTACTTCAATGATCTACATTTTGATGAAAAAGCACATTTACAGAAATTTTTCCGAGCGATTCTTCCGTCTATCGTGTCTATGTAGTGTACAAAAGCAGTTTAAGGATTGTAAGATTTCATGTGTATTTTAATTTAATATAACACAAAGTTTAATTTTATTTTAGTGCAATAATACGTAGTTACTCGTATATTATCATTAAACGAAAGTTGCATTATATGGGAACTTTTAAGGGTTTAATTAAAACTTTAGTCTAATACTCGCTATTAACAACTACTAAAAATTTATTCGGACAAGTTAAACGAATTCCTCCGTTGTATGCCTCTACCTAAGTTATTTTTTTAATTACCAGTAGCAGTGACACAGATGACTTAGTTTTTTCTTCAAAGCAACGAGACGTATAATTTTTCTAGTACCTTATTAGTTTCACGATGTAGGCGTCAATTTTATTTATATCGGTGTTTTCAGAAAAAATAATCTTTATCATCATCATCGGCCTTTCTCAGTCCAATAGTGGATATAAGCAAAATATAAGTTTTTAAATAAAATAAATTTAAGAAATATTATAAGTTTTTAAAAATGTTGACTAGTGTAGATTACCATAAATATATTACGTAAATCAGTCAACCGTCAAGCTTCGCGTAGTTCGTCCTAACTCGAACTCGCGATCACAAAACGAATACTCTCCCATTGCGATAATTAGTTTTCTCCTTTAAGTCTCAATCTCTTATCCCCTTAATCGGTTAATCTCCTTAGCTCGGTAAATGAAGATCAAGTAATACTTGAATAAACGGAAAAGGGTCGCAAAAGACGTTGTGTAATATATAATATAAATATATTGTTTTAAAAAAATTTGCATAGGCGATATAATTATATATTATAAAATATCAGTGTTTTGGGCAAACACATACCTAATAAGACAAGACCGAATAAGACACCTAACACGCAACTTGTTATTTCTAAATGTACATAGCAAACAAAGATGTAACGCTATACAAACAGTTACTAGTTAATAGAGTTTTGTTTAGCTAGATTAGTTTTCGCCTTCGAAGAATCGCTTGAATAATAAAAGAATTACAAGTAGGAAAAATACTGTATTAATGTTTATCAAGATTCGAACAATATTATTGTCTCTGTATTTGTCTCTCGGCTCAAATTTCCAATTCGGATACTGATATAGAAAGCAAAACCACCAGATCTATTTATAAAATGGGCGCTAAAATCGGGAATCTAAATTTGTAGCCTCCGTGTCTGCTATTTCCGCTACAACTGTGCAAGATAGAAATATGTAATAGTAGATATAGTATTGATTTCGCTGTTCGCCTACAGGGGCATACGTGAAGTTTTTGACACAGGAACGCGATGCCTTTATTATTCAGAGAAGGTAGGTGGTGTCAGTGTGTGTGTGTGTACGATGAGCGTGGCGGGTGAGCATGTGTGCGGGTGTGAATGAGCGCGGGCGCGGGGCGCGGGCGGCGGGGCGCGGTATCGACGCGCACGCCACGCCTGCGCCGAGCTACGCACCTGTTGCCGTAAGGCCGTGGAAAGATACACTTTCAAATTAAGCCCGACACCTGATACTGAAATGAAAGCAAAGTTTTCGATCCTCGGTTCTAAGCTGTGACGCAGATTACTTTTTGAGATAAATTAATTTTTAACTTTCATAAATAAAAGTTTTCCAGTCCGACCATACAACTTCTCTGGACGTAGCTCGATATAATAAATATACACTAAAGTCACGTTAGTAGTTAGTAATAGTCACTCATTAATACATTTATGTACATATATCTATCAAAATCCTTAATAAACTATTATTTTTATCATTATTACCATTATTATCATATCATCACGCCAGGCCTCTTACAATATTGCGTATATTTTACTAATCAATGTAAAAGAATAAAAATGTACAATATAGCACAATACACACGACCCTTAAATAGCAACTTCATTCATAACTCGAAGTAACTCGTAACGGCCGCAAACTAATTAGAATGTTATGTTTTCTAAATGAGCCGCGTACGAACGAGTCATACACATTACCGTCTGAAATAAAGTCTACGCACAAATGGACTGAAAGTCGCACCTACTGTAATATAATGTTAGGTGAATATAACTAAGTATTAAATATATATTTAAGCCTTAATTCAGTTACATGTTCTCTGTTTGACCTTTATGTTTCTCCATGTCAGCTTAACATAAAGGAATTGTGTACTCCTGTAAAGTGAGCTGACACGCTTAGTATTCATCATGTTATAGTTCAATCTTCTGTGGTTGTGACGCTTTGGTTAGGTCATCCAAGGTCAGTCAGAGAAGTCTTCTGATGTTTTTATTGGATTTGGTATCGGTAAAAGGCTGGTTTCGTCACTTTAAATAAGGAGGAAAAATGATGACCTTTTGTTTTAATCCATCCTTCTATACCCTGCATTAGTCTTTGGAAGCCTATTAGTTGAACGTAGATATCTACTCGTAGTAATTGGCGCCACTTAATCTGCTCTTGGGCCTTTTCAGTCCAGTTGTATGCTGCTGTCTTCTTTTGGTACCTATTAACAGGACGACCTACGCTCCATTTATCAAGACGTGGCCAGCATGTTCTTTTGAAACCCTACAAAATCTTACTAGTAAAATATTCAGGGTAGATAATTAGGTAGTGTGACGTAATTAGGCAGTAGGCTAGACATTGAGCTATCTACCCTTTGAAATGAATATCGCATAATGTTTTTTCGAAGCATAATTAAAATAGTATTTTATAAGAATAAAATTCAGTGTCCAACTATCAAAGCACTTTAAGCGCGCGTTGCCCCACACTATAGTTAAATATGATTCTGTATTTAATTTAAAAGTTTTATCTCGTCATGTGACAATACATTGCAAAGTTTTTTTAAATAGCAATAGGCTCGCGTTTCTCTGCAATCGCAAATGGTGTTACACGTCATTTAGTCTAGGATATAGTACGCTTGCCTACAAAGAGACCGGTGTATGGCCATAGACTCACCCTTTATTCCACGGCGGGGCGTATAACTTAAATGTTAAATTGTGACACTTCTTTGTTTATCCTTGTAGAATAATATAGTCGTGATGTTTTGTCTTGAATAATGCCAGGTTGTACGAATCATCATCATCAGCCCATCTCAGTCAATTCCTGGACATAGGCCTCCCCATATGAGCGCATCGCGTCCTGTCCTCGGCTTGTCGCATCCAGTATCTGCCTGCAGCATTTCGCAGATTGTCATACTTAGGGCGTCCTACACTACGTTTGCCGAGCCGCGGTCTCCACTACAGAACTCGCCTACTCCACCGCTTGTCAGAGAATTCAGCTGGGCTGGGCAGCATTTGGTGAGCTACGTGAAGTCTTCTCGTCATTCATACCGCAAAACCAAAGTTTTCAATCAGTGCGTCCAACCAGTCATAACATGTTGAGTTGAAACGTGGACACTCACGGTGCGCCTAGTCCACCAGGTTGTACGAATACTATGTATTAAATAGATAGTAATTGTACGATATATTACCGATTAACGGGTTTTCCGGTGTAACGTTAAATTGTTACTTGGTACTGAGCTTGTAATGTTAAAGCCTGAGTGACTTAAACTTAAGAGCGATATTCTAGGTCAAAGGTAAAGACGAATAACAGCGAATCGCTAGAAACCTTTTAATTGTACCAAGATAAAGTCTACGGACTCCAACCCCATTGAGACAGTTGAATGTTGACAGCGCCGACCAATCGATACATCTATTTTTACCGGGGCTACATATTTATAGACAGCTGGTGGAACTACGATGGCTAAATATATACCCTTTATGACATTTCAAAGGGTTCAAATGACATTTTAACGGGAAATTGCACATATACCGTCAGGAATATAACTATTATGGATAATTCATAGTCTGCATTAGGTTCACGGCGTATCAGAACTGAAACCTGTCAAATATAGCTCGCATCTGAGACAAATTGATTGGCTCGTATGGAGAACGTAACGTATAGACGTTAACAACCTGACAGCTTGTCGTGCTCGTATATCTTGAGCGAGGCATATGTCACGGCAGCACGTCACGTCACGGAAAATTTATGTTTAATGCGACCACTGAATTTTCGATTTTTTACGACATCATTTGTAATTTATTATTGACTTTAATACATTTTGTAGGCAATTTATCTGACCTGCTACACGTCAAAGCCAATACACTCTTCGAAGAATATGTATGTACCTAAGTAAAGTGTGAATACTAGACGTTTATGTAACAGATATTTATTGAATTATTTCAGTATTTTTTTTTCTGATCCAATCTAATTTTGACAATTCGGGAACTGAGCAATAAATGGTCCTTTTTATCTGGATAACGTAGAATAAGTCTTCAATGACCTCACCAATCTTCAAACGACTTCGTAGAGGATTGTAGCATTATGAATCCTTAAAGTCGCTTAGTCCTGTTACATTTAGCTATAAAAAAACCAAAAGGTTGTTATGTGCGAGACTGCTAGGCATTGTGAGCTCTGCATAGCATATCCTAAGGCCAGTTTGTTCTAGAGCAATAGTGTCCAGGGTCACCTGTCTGCGTGGGTGTTTACAGCTTCTCTGAACTACGAGCGGGTAGGTACGAGGCTCACGCAGCGCGCGTGGCGTTATGTTCTAGGAAAAGGTTAATTGCATTACCTGTAAGGCAATATATAAAGTGTAAGCATCATCTCCGTCGTTCATTTTATGTTCAGTTCTGGTTACTCATTAACCGATATTCTTGCTGTAATTGAAAATTACGATATTACAGTCGTAAAGCTTTAGATATCAGAAGGGCACGAAATTTCATTTATAATCACAACGTTATTCATTGTTTTGCAAAGTTTATTTGCTTAGCGGGTTCTAAATACTGGCAATTAAAACGTCTTGCTTACAACTGCCATTAACATAATTTATATGAAACTTAGAATTTTTATAGGTATTGCTTGTCCGTACTACATAGTATCTATGTACTATGCTATTAACGTGTGGAAAACCAGAAATCTTATGAGTTATTCCATGAAGTAATTTTTACTTAAAGTTCTGGATTGGAAATTATAGAGAACCATGACTAAGTTAACTGGTAATTGATATGTTGAAAATAGTGATAGCCTAGTGCATTAGCATTCAGCCTCTAACTACACAAGCCTGGGATTAGATTTTATGATACTTACCTTAAACTCTCACAGAAAGATTTGCGTACTACATATATTTTTCCTGATATAACTGTGTCGGAAAACAGGAAGAAAAAACTCTCTTGGGAGTCCTCCGTAATCTTCTCTAAGGCGTGTAAAATCTACCTACGCTTGGTTTGATTCAGTATATAACATGTTTCTAACAATGGAACGATAAAACATTAGGCGACATGACGAGAGATGAACAGTTTAAATGCGTGTTCCGTAAACCTTAAAAGTCTTTTACATTATTAGATTTTTAAAGGAACATTATTATCAAATAATCGCACCCAATCGCTTGCAGGATAGACAAAGACCACCGCATACCAAATAAATCCATTATCCAACAGTCCTGAACAGAATCAATTACGCTAATTGAACAGTTTATTGATTCTGTATCGTGCCCGTACAATTGAATACAATAGAGGGCAAGTTTCGTTTTAATTTCATAAAGCTAGTGTTGATTGGAGCAACAGTAAATGACTTGGTCAATCGCTGTCGTGCAACAGGTCCATTAGTCGCTTCCGACAATCGGAGCTAACACAACACCTATTAGCAAGGACCAATTAACGCGGACACCCCAAGTTATGTTCTATCTAGATGCAATTATTGATCTCACGCTCATTTAACAGTGTTCACAGACGGACACTCATCCATTTTACATGATAATGTCTTAGATTTTATTATTAAAATATGATGGATAATTTGAAAATGTTATAAAAACGTAATTTGCTATAACGGGTCGTTGGAAATGATTCGCCCCACTCTGAAATAACCAAGTTCACTTTAAACTAGATCGAGTCCAGATGTTTATAAATACGAACGGGTATAAATATGAACGGGCAGTTCACTCACTTAGTGCTAAATTAATTTAGTGTCTATAACTGAACGTGCGTCGAAATGGATTTTGACCTTTAGGCATCTACCAATGCATCTAAATTAAATGTCATATCAATTAGCGATGTAACTTTCATTGACACTGGACATTTTCAAATGTTCATCTCTTCTTTTCACATTAAAAACCCTTATAATTTTTTTCATCGTCCACGCCGACTTGGTAAAAAATACCGTTAGGTACTAAGTTCTTCCTTTTCCATAGCTTTACTATAAAGGTATTTCAATAAACATATAAATAAACAAACTAAATAAATATGAGGTATACAACTTATAGGTCTAGTTCTACTGTATTACTCCGCGATAATACCACGTTTAATAAATCTCCTGTACCTAATATGTACAGATTCTCAAATAGGTCTGTACATTTTATGATAGTTTATATATAAATAGTATCATAATCATCAGCTTTCTTCCACTGCTGGACATCGGTTTTTCCAATAGCACGCCACTGAGCTCGTTGTTCAGTTCTTCTCATCCAACCGCTACCAGCCACGTTGTGTATATTTAGCTGGCGGGGGCCTACAGTACGTTAAATAAATGAATATACTTATTACATGACTGCCTCGTTGGTCGTGTTGGTTGCAAGTGCAACTGCCGATCGGGAGGTCCCCTGTTCGATTCCCGAGTCGAACACTACAAAATTTTATAATTTAGATTTTCTAGTAGTGGTTCGGAGTTTGGATATGTACCCGATGCATGGCAATAGGCTCACCACCTATTACATAGCGGGACGTAAAGGTAACCGGTGAAACGTGGGAGTGTTCTGCATTCCTCTGCCTACCTCTTCGAGGATTACAGACGTGAAGTTACGTTTAATATATGTTTATCATCATAAATTACCTATGTGAATTCATTACACGTTCAAACTAAATCCACTGTCTGTATTTGTTCAGTGGTGGAATTTCCGGTTAATCAGTGTATGCAACAGGTCTATTAATCCATTTCCGACGGTCGGTGGAGCCGTCGAGCGAATGGTAACTGGAACGTATTGTCATAATCCCGAGACACAGAAACTACATTACGACTATAAACAATCGATTGCGCTATCAATAACTTTAACATGGTCATATGGTTTAAGTACCATGTGACTGATTGTGTTCGAAGTTTAGAATTATACATTCGAGTATATAGTTAGATCTATACAATTTATAGTCTAGTATTATTGTACATTTTGTATATTGTATTTATTATTGTACATTTCTGTATTACAAGATTTTGTGGTATAAAATGTTTTGTTCCTAATTATCTCTTAGTATTTTTTTATTGTGACTTACTTATATTTAAGTTATCTATATTAGCTTTAATGTAGAGAATCAATTTAACTAATGGATATCGTCACCGTGTGATGTTAGATTAGGTTTCGTGAGCTATAAAGAAATAACTATTATTTGACATCATTTAATTAATTCATTTTACTAAATTGACAATTGTATCATTGATATTGACTGTGCTATCGATATGGAACATCTGTTATAATAGATATAGAGTCAATTGTAATTGTAATAAAAAAACGACATTGTATTCTATTACTTTGGATAAAAGTCAATGACAAGTGTCTCATATTTGTTATCATAATTATAAGACATACATATATACGTCTCAGTGTTCTTGAAGTTTGGGTTGTTATTCATTTTAAATTGTAAAAGTTTAAATTATCTTTGGACTTAAAAAAAAAAATATGTAAAAATGAAAAAAGAAACGTAACGTCACGCCTGTAATCAGAAGCGCGACTGTCAATCGGGTGCTCTTGGGTTCAAATCCCGGGTCGGATACTATTGGATTTTTTAAATTTAGAACTTCCAGTAGTGATTCGGAGTCTGGAATTGTGCCCGGTATATGGCAATAAGGTCACCGTCTTTTCCAAGGGATCTAAACGTAACTGGTGAAACGTGAAAGTGTACTAGTCTTTTGCCTACCCATTTGGGGATTCCAAATGTGAATTATATATTAAAATTAATTAACATTTATTATAAAACTATTACCGTCTGCGTAAATGTGTATCATTGAATAGTCTTATCGTGTAGTTAAGGTGTTTTGTTAATTAGTCTATTCCGACTACCTGCAATGAAATAAGGCTTTTTAATCGTATCAAGCTTGAAAACCGATATACTCCGTTTATTGCTAAACAGCAGTAATTTGACATATTGCATTACGTGACCTTTATATGGGCGCAACAGTAATTACATCTACTAATACTTTGACAGTGATGCGGGGACGTGCACAACGTGTTCCCGCAACGTGGAAATCTAGTCAAGTTCCTGAAAATACAGGTAAATCAAGTCGTTATATCTACAAAATAAGTAGAGGCTTTCATGAACCATTGAAACATAAGGCGTTTCATATTAAAATCTATTTCTCATAAGTAGTAAATGAACGAGTGTATTATTTTATTTACAGTGCCAAACTTTTATGTATTTAATCCTTTCAGAGATGTTTAAATAGAGTGGACTGCATGATGACAGAAAGAATATAAATATCTAATCATTGCAAATAGGCTTACCACCTATTCCATAGTGGGACGTAGACGTAGCCGGTGAGAGGTGAGAGTGTTCTGCATTCCTCTGCCTACCTCTTCGGGGATTACAGACGTGAAGAACGTTAATCATTGCACATGAACATTGCAATCTCATAATAATCGTCATAGATGTTACACAAAATTTAACATGCGTATAAGCCTTAAAAATAAACAACATAAACATAAAACAAGTTTCCGTAAATAAACATCACACAGTTGGTCTAAAAATAGAAAGGTTTTCATTTTCCCAAACTATTTTTGGATTATCAAGTTCATATTTTTGTTTGCGCCCTGCTTTTGTCCCTCGCATGGGTCCACCTGAACCCTATTCAACTCTACATATGAAATACACGTGTACTAATCTTCGTTCGCTCCGTGCAAATATACAATAAGAATGAACACGAGTGAGAAGCTCAGCTAAAATTACTGGTAACGTTTAACCTTCAAACACATTTCCTAAAACAAAAATTCTATTGTTTTTTAAACCTATAAAGACATTTCTAAACTTTCTTTAATTACCAGTCGTTCGACTAAAATAACTTTTATAATTCGTTGGGGTAATTAAGGAAATTTATAATTATTCTCGAAACTCACGGTTATAACTCTGTTCCAAGTAAACAATTATTTTTACATCGCGTGCAACATTATTGCCTGTCCATGAAGCGGATTACGACCCTTTGAGATAATAGTAATAATTTTGTAAATGGTGACTGAAAAAAGCACCGAAAATAAATTTAAAAGTTATTTAAACACGGGCATAATCAATTTCGATATACGAATTCGAAAAGTACATATGTAGGTACTCCACGATGATTTATTTCCGGGCTTTCACGACAAAAGATACGCTATCCCATTTTATCGTCCCATATTTTATTAAAATGTAAATAATAACTCTCAAGGTTAAAAGGGTCATATTTATGATGACGCGTTACAATCTGAATGTTCAATATTTTCTGTATCAGTATGTACATACGTATGTGTGCCGTATAGTAACAATTTCACAGTATGTTTTGAACTGCAAGAGACGTCAGTTGCTAAATCGATCAAAATCTCTCTGTTCGTTACTAAATGCTTATTATATAGTACCTAACTATCATATGCACCTACCATTTTACGATTTGTTGTTTCGTTCTAATTTCCTTCAACAATAAAATTGCCTGGAAGAGATCGCTAGTTAGCGATAAGGCCGGATATAGTACATTCTACAATTAAGTTTTTTCTTCTGTATATATGCTCTTTATGATATTTTGATGTAGGTACTGAGGTATGGTGTACAAAGAAAATATTAAAATGCGGATGCCATTGATTTGCGTTTAATAAGGTTTGGATGTAATTGGGTGTAATGTAATCATGCCAGAATAAAAAAGAGCCAAAAAGTTGCCAGCTATGGACATATTATCATGGACATAGTCATTGATATGGAGTCATTAGGTAATGCTTTATTAACAATGTGGAAAAAAAAAATTCTGCATTGTTTGTATGGTACTGTTACTTAATTATATAAATGTTATCTTACTGATTACATATTTTTATTAGACTGTTAACAAGTTACTTATCAAAATGCAACTTTTACTCTTCAAAATTAATCACTGTGCATAATGTGGCTTACTTCTTTGATTTTATCAGTGCCTCAATAAATGAATATACTCGTAATTGAGATGTACTTTTGATTGTATCTGTTAAAGTACATTAAAATAACAATAACACTGAAGTATACATACATTGAGTAAATTGTGAATGTGTGTTAATAAAAGTTCGTGATTCGCTGAAGTTTAAGCCAAAAACAATCACACACTACTTATATCAGTGATGAATAATAATCGACCCATTACAATTCCACTGCTGGAATACGGGTCTCCTCTCATATTGAGAGGGTTAAGGCCATTGTCTGCCACGCTGG
>DWDT01002936.1:0-12995 GCA_018245595.1 Microceris scylla | reverse complement strand
GTTCGTAGAGCGCCGTCGCACAATGTGATTATTCATGCACAGTTCATTAACACTTTTTGTTTTTTAAACGAAAATCGATCCTTACTGACGAATACCTATTAAGTCATGAAAAAGTGCCTTCCTTTACTGTTGTTATAATATTGTGTTGTCTTACATATTAGACGGAAAAATAGGCACCTTCTAAACAAGCGTGCGACTTCTTAAGCTAAGTCTCGCTGACAATCAAATAAGTTTTTAGTTACAGGCAAAAATTACTCGTTTATCCGGTGGCTCGTAAATCTAAGTGGTAAACCATTAGTTGTAGGTTCAATTTCCACTCAATATCTTTTGATGACCATAAATATTGGTTGTCTGCGTGTAAAGATATGTACATAAATATGTATTTAGAAAGGAATATATGTTGTTTATCAGCGATTTGATTAATCTTAACCAACGTTCTTCCTAATTTAGGATCAGAGTACTGTGCGTAAAGTTGACCCAAGCTATTATCCAATAGACAATATTATAATAACACTTTAACAATTATTGAAAGCTGTTGAAAACCGACCAGGAACTTAAAATGTCAATAAATGACAAACGGGCAAACCAATCGAAAACACGTGGACATTACGCGAACTAGCGCGTCGAAAAGTAGCTAATGAAAAACCAGTAGTTTCGCAAGCCGCCCACAGTCGTTACACAATACATTCCCCAAGACAATTCGATATTGGCAACGAGTCGTTTAACAGGGCGTCTCATTCCCCGACAACATCAATCACCGCCGATTCCACTGCGAGTGGAATTTTCGCAAGCTTATTACATCGACCACACACGCTTAGTTAGTAATCTGATTGTAATTTGATGAACGCCAGTCTCCGGATATTGTGAAAGATACTTCCTACGTGTTTCCTTAAATTTACTTATTTATTAGAAATAGATCTTTACCTAATACTATATTGGCCTAAAGACGCACTTTTAACATTTATCTAAAAACATGTTAAAACACGCATATTCCCAGGATACCCTTTGTCTGCTATATAGGAAGTATAACACAGCGGATGAACTTAAAATTGAATATTAATTCAGTTTGGCCTTAAATACGACCGAAGAACTTAACGAAAATGGTTAGCAATTATTTAGTATCTATAATAATTTGACACTAATACATAAGTTTTATAGCCAAATAGATAAGTAGGTATGTATATTTGCTACGAGGAATGAAGAAATAGAATGTCACATTTAAAGTTAAGATATAACGCGAACCTAATTATTAGCAATCTCAATGCGCACTAAGTTAATTATTACATTTAGAGAGCCTGAAAAAGGTAGATACGAGGCTCAACAAAAGGACTCTAAGATTCATAGGTACAAGCAGTTCGTGCATAGGGGTAGATTTAGTAGGGATAGAGGAACTTTTACATACCTCAGAATTCACTGTTATATGCTTTTAAGATTCACATCACTTTCGATAACGGTGAAGCAAAACTTTGTACAGAAACCTACACACACATGTTTTCCGTAATGTTCTCGAAGGTGCAAAAGTGTTATTAATGTGACGAAAAGAAAACACGTACTGTAAAAGGCAGTAAGCTTAGATTCTTCTCGTTCTCAGTGTTTAAAAATAAAGCTATATATTGAAAGGTTGGTGATGACAATGGCGGAATCTAGTCTGCACAAAAAATGACGATTGGTTAAATCCCTCTTTTGTGTTAAACATTGTATAATAATATTACTTTTCTTGATAATTTACACTAAAGGGTTCTGTGGGAGAATGTACGAATGAAGTATGTCCGAAAATTACTTAGTAGTCGTAGTTAGAGTAGTCCTTGAAACAGTCAGACGGGAGAAGTAATCTTATTTTTAACAATTTACCCAAAACTGTCTCGCAATGATTCGATTAAAGTTATATTAACCGCCGCGTTATTTCTTCCGCCAAGTAGATATTATATTTGGATATGATGAATAGATTTCTAATTATTAATGTTACGAAAACACTTTTCGGGCGTTCGAGACAGAATAATTTCAAGGGTATCCTATGACAACCTTCTACTAGGTGAGCAGTACGTCCATTTGTTACTTCAATATTATAATAAATGTGAAAACAGCGGTAATTAAATAGAATAGCCCGAATAAAGATAAATGACGGCGGTTAGCGGACCGGTCCGCTCATTCGATTATAATGACCTAGCCAGCCATCGACTACGGCGTTCGCAATACTCTTGCTTTCATCAGAAGCTGTACCGTGGCCTGTATGCGAGTGACCTGCATTTGTGGCGCGAGAACACGCGACTGTGTACGTACATACACAAGTATTCTGTATTCAGTAAACGATTCTAACTACGCGAAAGTTCTGGAATATTGTATAATTTAGACAGATAGGTACTTGTCAACTATAACAACACAGTTGAAAGTATGTACTTTCGTTATATAATTTAAGGTTATATTTTAAATATTTATGTATCGAAGACATTTTCATAATGTTCGGTA
The DNA here is from genome assembly GCA_018245595.1 of Microceris scylla. Lineage (NCBI taxonomy): Eukaryota > Metazoa > Arthropoda > Insecta > Lepidoptera > Hesperiidae > Microceris > Microceris scylla. Next base: position 10,529 of record DWDT01002936.1, on the reverse strand, counting down.
AGGCATGCGAAATCTTCCAAAGTACACTTCGCAAACATGGTAGAGCCGTAACCTTTCTTGTTTCGAGAGGAGATCCATGTACAATAGTCGTATAATGTCATAATATAAATGATGATGACCTTAATGTTGACGAGGATGATGTTGATGACACAATGACGATGATTATGATGATCAGCGAGTTAACACCGCTAATACGAGTGCTGTCACCCGTAATGTTAACATCGAAATAAGTATGATGCAGAGTTTTGAAATGAAATTTCCAAACTGTATAATTTTAATGTTAAATTTTCGTTCTCCCAACAAACTACTATTGAAAAGTAATAATTGGCTGGATACTCCAATTTGAATCTCGATTCTTGTTCAGGACAACTTAGTCGCCTGTTCATATCCCGGAAATAGTCTGTGTTATAGCTCCTGCATAATATGTAGCTAGTTAATAGTTTCCGGCTACGACGGGATGGACGGAGAGTTAATTAGCGAGGATACAAGCACGCTTGCAGTGCAGCGCGAATTGAAAGAGAAAAGCGGATAGACATTTCTGGCTGCAGTAGAGATCAATTTAGAATCGACGAAAATGTCATCCAAATACTTGGACACAGTTTTTGAAGGACCTAGTAATTTCAAAAACATTGCAATATTCACATGTTCCTAATTTATCGTCCTTATACATACTAATCAAACTAAATTTTTCTCTTGGGTTAAAAATGTTGTCTTTTGTGACTAGTGTACTCGTATCTACGATAGTCATTTTACTCTCCTTTGCGTGTACATGGAAATTCGATGGAAGCCTAATAGAGACCTAATAGAGTCGAATGGTCATCCGTGATGACAAATCCAGTCTATACCTACTAATAATATTTACCTGCATAAAGGAAGGTGTTTCATTTGAAGCCAGCACAATAAACGTATACCACCGCCGAAAAATACACCACTTAAAGCCACAGTGCTTCGAGTAATAAACATTTTCTAAAAAAAAGTAACTTATATAATAGTTTCATGAACCATTTGGCGTTTTATTGATAACTCACACCGAAGTGCACGCTCCAACAGTAAATTGGTCGGCAGTCTCTCAGCGCTCTACAAATAAGGATGTGCAGTCTGCCGCCTGGGACCCGTCACACGACCGGTGCGTTTGTGTCGCATTCATATACGTTACTTTAGAGTCACCCTACTTCAATATATCCAAACAGTTACAACAAACAGTATTAAACAAACATTTTTTTTTAAGTTGCTACTAAAAATGTTTTCAACATAATCATGATCTTCATCATCGTCATGATCGTCAGCTCTTCTATCAATTTATTATTAACAATAACCTGCAGTGACATTAATAATCGAATAATATTTTGTGTGTATAATTACAGTTCTAAAGAAACGTAAACTAAAGTCTTAAGCATGACAAGAATTAAAGGAAAGAAAGCCTAACTGCTCCGTATTTTTAAACAAATGTAATAAGATAGTAAAGAAAAATTAATTAAGTATTAAATATTGCCGATGATTTCGATCTCACTGATAAGAGTAGTTACATAATTTCCTCAAACTCCTTAATGTCTTATTTCATACATTAATTCTAATTTCTTTCCAACAAAAAACGAACTGATTAAATTATTCACAATTTATAAAACTGAGATGATACCTGTAGAAGAAACATATAAAATCTCTGAGGATAGAGATATTTTGTAGTAAGTGCTCTGCCTACATCATAAGAGACCTGACGTGATTATATAATAATAAGATGAATGTTTCAAATTATCTCATTGTTCGGGAATATCAATTTAGTAGAAAATTTTGTTGTTTATTCTAATTGAACTACACTAAATATGTAAGCGCTGTTAAGTACTTACGATATATCGACAAAGCTGGGAGCATGCGGATTTATTAAATCTTATTGCTAATAAGCTGGACGGTATCGAGGGCGCGGGGCCCGTTATTGTTATTATTTGCGGTCTGAGAGAAATGGCCCCGGTGTCCAGGTATGGCCGGCTATCTCGATAACTATCATTATTATACGAAAACTGAGCCAATAGCCTATTACTGTCACGGCGCCGGATAAAGGGCCGTTTCGTGTGCGGTGCCCTTAATGCATGTCGAACACATTATAACATTACGTTCGTGTATAATGTAATAGCGGTAATAAACGCGTGTAACACTCGTTTGGAGGACGACACAGGTACAACATAATAGCTTTAGTACTAATACAGTAAGCTAATATCTGTCCCCGTTGCCACTAAAGGTTGCCGTTTATTTTTCCATATAAAAACCGCTTATTAGCTGGCTAGCTCGCTATGTTAACTCACTTGTTTTATGCCTGTTTAGGCTGCTTTTAGTACATGTATAAAACATTCTGAGTAATTAATATTTTATGAGATTGTTAAAAAACATATATAAATAGACTTAATAACTGTAATATTTAAAGTATGTTATTTATTAATGTATCTACCTATATTTGTCATCAACCCTTTTACCGTTTCATAGTTGGACGCATGTGTTCTGTCAGAATGAGAAAGGTTAATGCTATAGTTTTCTTCTTGATACTTGTTTCGTATCTTCTTTAATATTTCCCTGTACAATTAAGTCGCATGTCCAATTTTAATATGCCTTTTCGTAAAGTATCCAATGTAATATTGACTTAATGAAATATGGCGACTTTTTTTCTGGTGTCTTAATACAAAAAAATACTTTATAATTTAACTGCGTCGTTTACCCAGTCATCCCTAGTTAAAGATAAATTATTTAAATGGGCCACCGTTTTATTGATGGTTATATACTCGTATGTATGTTAAATGTACATAAAATTTGACATACATATATAACGAGAAAGAGAGTCTAACAAGGGCAAGAATAAAATAAGTATAAAGTCAGTCGTTTACTTTACAAATGCCATAAACGTAAATGTTTAAACTGAATTTTATTTCAATGTCTCATTTGTGTAATTGTGTAATAATATCTTTATATAATGATTGGACGTACGTAGTAACGTAAGTTAAATTAGTTTTTTCAATCACCTAGCCAGATCGCATTGGGGGTTAGCTGAGAACACAGAAATTAGAATTCTTTATACAATTTATGTTTAATACCTGGAAATAACCTGGAGTTTAACTATCTAAGCAAACATTTTCGGGACTTTAGGCAGCCTTTACAAATAGATCAACTGTTGGACATAGGCCTGTTGTAATGCGCGCCACATCAACCAATCGGAATCTAGCAACTTCCCGTTACTCCTTCAAGTCATCAGACCACCTGGTCAGAGGGCAACCTACACTTCTACCGGAACGAGATAGCCATTTGACTACTAGCTATCACTAAATCGTTTCTCTATTAATACAAATAAGGGCAGTTAGATTAGTATCCATCCAATTACATTGATTAGTATCCCGTATATTGATTAGTATCCATCCAGTTCCAAGTCGGTCACAGACGCCTTGCTACTCCAGACAACTGAGATAGCCGTCTCCAGTACGTGCTACTTACAAGCTTATCTACCGTGTCGTATATCTCGCTACTTAGAACGAACACTAATTGGTTCGACACATAAAAATGTTCCCCTTAGCCGGCCGTTAAAATGTTTCCTCCATTAAACGTTGTAATTATATGTTAAAATCTATAAAACATCATAAAAGTATTTAATACGCTAATAATATTGATCACGGTTTTACGATTCGCCATAAATACATACCGTCCGGTTCTAAAAATACCGTAACTGTACATGTAATTTACGGTTCTGATTCGCACTTAACGATTTGTACTGGATACACCATTGTACAAGTCACGCGTAGTAGGTACTACATTTTTCGATACGTAAGTATGTACCTACCTACATTGATTCATGTACTCGGATTGTAAAACTTTCTCTACACACACACACAAGCATCAGTCTACTAAGTTTCGATCGCACATAATAAAATTACATTCCTTAACGCTGAATCAATCAAGATAAATAACTATGTATGTGTGTCACGGATAATAGTTATCTGTACTTATAATTTTAATGAATGTCTTTTAATCTACGTGCCAATACTTTATCGAGAGAGAATTCGCGTGGAACAAAAAAAAGCCGAAATAATTTCAATGGACTGCGTCTTACAAATACACATGAAAAGCATTTGTAAAATGACATCGCAACAAACGCTTGCGAAAGTGTAAATTGCTTTCATATGTCATTATTTGTAAAATTACAAAAAATAACTAAAGCTATCAAGTAATTACAAGCATTATTTGGACTAGTCAATAATCTACGTTGGTTCATGTACAAGAACAAAATGAGAGCTGTTTAACGCCAGCGCTTAATGGCGTTATTTAATTTTGTAACAAAACGGACGGTAATCGCTTGTGCAATGCGCATTCTGGAGAACGACGCCGGTGACAAAACATATCTGTCACTTAGCCAGTGATCCACTTACGGCTCGTGCTGCATTTGTCGCGTTGCACTTGTCTGGCGAGTTAATGGAACAGCTAAAGAATTATAAGTCATAACCTGAACAATTTTATAGACTTCTATAAGTAATAATATTATGTAGGTATATCGTCTTTCAAAATATTCTCTTTGTAAAATACTTATTTTAATGATCGTTCAATTCCTATCAACTTGTCTGTCTTCTTTTCTTATAAAATGATACAGAATATCATTACTTAAATGAATAAATTTTCACGATTCATAATGCCATGATAATTTTTTATTTTATCTATATCAATTTTACATGTTTGCAAAGTACATGATGTAAGAAGATGTATGGTTGCATAACTGTATATAAATATTTCAAGATATGCTATTAATAATACAAATTTAATCCATTAATATGGACGTTCGTTGCCTTTTCATACAATTATATATGTTACAGCTAATGTACTCTTTATTTAAAGTAAGCTGTACTGCCAATGATTGATGAAGTTTTATTCACGTCAAATATACATACGACATCCCGTTGAGTCAAATATCCATTAATCCCGTTGGTATATTTGGTATATTTGCTAATCCATAAATAGTTTACGGATATGAACTCGGCTACCTCGTTGGTCGAGTGGTTTCAAGCAGGTCCTGGATTCAAATCTCGGGTCGGGTGCTATTAGATTTTTCTAATTTAGAATTTCCAGTAGTGACTTGGAGTCTGGAATTGTGTCCGGTGTATGGAAATAGGCTCACCACCTATTCCATGGGACTTAAACATAATTGGTGAAACGTGGAAGTGTACTATACTCCTCTGTCTACTTCTTCAGGGATTACAAGCGTGTTGTTACGTTACGTTAATATAGAATATTGTGACGATTTCTTATGATGCTTTATAGTTATACGTTTACAAAATATGTAATTTCAGTTCTTACTATATTAATAGATGTCTATTTTAATATATTGGAAAAAACAAATAGTTATTGATTTGTTTCGTACAGAAACTAGTGCTAGTTGCTGGCACCAGTGACTGGAGCGCGCGGAACAGCACGCTCGGCCGTCAACTCGCTCGCAGCCACACATCAATTACAGCGCCACGCAGACCGCTATAAATTGATTGCTTTCCAACAGCCCGACGTGCCTTAACCTCTCTTTATTCTACTCTTTTCATCAGCACTCGCGCTTTCTATTGTCCGATATGGAAAATACATCCAATTCTACTCAGTGCAGTTCATATGTAGATGCAATGTTCGAGTCAAGATTCGATTTCATCTATCAGCTGTTCTCGTAACTATGTACATGAGAATTGCGTATCATACACAACACAAATGTTTACGTAAACAACGATATCCTGTTATTAAATCAGTAGTCCTGTAACAAAATATCACAAGTAAAGAACTTGATCGCAGTTTCATCGTCAACATCATCTCATTTTAAGTTCAATTACGTCTCCGTACGTATACGGGTATCGGAATTTAAACGCCATGTCTTTACCGATACAGCAACTTATATCTTCTGATCACATTTAAGAAATATGTGTGTCTGTTTGAAGACTCTACCCCCAATTGGGAGTCTGAATCTAAACTATTAGTAATTAGAATATCAGTACACTAGTTAGGAAAACGTGAAATTAATCAAGAAACCAATAATAACCAATTCAACAAAGCAATATTTTAATATTCGTTAAAAACTACAAGTCGCTACTAGTACATTTCATTTCGATGAAATATGAAAAAAGCGATTGCAGATGAATAGTTCGATTCATACGTAACACAAGCAGCCGCTCCAGGTGAAAAGAACCGCGCGTGTATCTGCAGTTTGCACGCAATATCGCGAACTTTCAATCCCGACCTACCTACATACAGCCTACGAGCACAAAGTAAACAGAACGTGGAACTATTTCCGTGACCTACTAACACGAGCCGATGGCGTCCGTTGAAAAGAAACAAGCGATAATGATAAATTCTGTGCTTCATACCGCCATTGCGAGGGCCCTACTTGTAGAACTACATAGTACTGGTATTACTCTACTTATACTGGCAGATGCTCTAGTTATGCTATATAACTCTTAGTTTGGTAAGTTGATTTCAAGCTGTAACTTTACAATATTAAGTTCTAAGAAGATTGTATCAAACTAGTGATTAAGTTAGCATTTCCTCAATAAACCTCCTTAAACCACTCTTTAATAGAGCTTTCGACTATGCAGACGTGTTTAGCACGCTTAAGTTCGTGAATAAACCTTTACCCAATGCAAATACTTGTAACTTTGGATAATATCAGTAAGATTCGTAAAAAAATACGCAAAATAATGTACCTACTGACTTGAATGTTACATTAGTGTCTTCTCTCATATTGATACTTAATAGCTATATTTAGCGTAATATAACGTAACTAACTTGTAAATAAGTTTTCATTACATGTTGATTACTAAACACTAAAGTTAAATCGAATCGCTAAAGTGAAAGGTTCATAATTGGCTAGCGTTACAATCAATGTCGGGACACGCCATAATCTCTCAGCGCGGGATAGAATGCGCTGACCCAGTAACACGGGAGATGTCAACGCTGTCAGCAACACCATTGTATGCAAAGCCGGCTTAATTGTTGTATCCGAACAGGACCAGCCTACCTAAGGTAATACGGTTAGGTATTGGATGTACGGTGCGAGGCAGCAAACCCGTTTGAATATGAAAGCTTCATTGATAGTTGAAAGTCAATGGTAATGCATAATGACGTGATTGATCCGATTCGAAAATTATTTCGTTTTATCAATTCGTCAGATTATTTTTTGCAACTCTGTACAGGAATGAATATGTACTATATAAGTATACATATACTCAACAGTTAATTATCACCATTAGAAGAAATGTGAATAAATATAGGAACAAAGTCAGACTTGTTTCATACTTATAATATTACTATAAACTCAAAATATGACCTGATGAATACGTAGCAGATAAGTTCGCATCGCATTTAGCTGAGAAAAATCTCAAAGAATCTCACTTGTATTACATATAGGGAACATCTAGTAAGCGTGCAATATTCTCAATATTCGTCTTGGAGTTTAAGTCAATACTGAACATCTTTCCGGCGATATTACCACTCTTATTCTCCAAAACCAATATGACGCCTCAACTCCCTCGAGTCGCCAATATCTGAAATGCTAACGATAACATTTTCGCGTTTTATTCATGTCCCCCTTCTAGGTGTGACACAGTTTTATGACACCCACAGGTGCAAGATTAGAATTATTTGCTCCTGTTTCCTTGCAACTCTCATGTTACAGTCAACATTTTTTGAAAACTATTTTTTATCATTATACTCCTAAAACATATGAATTGTGCTGAATTCCAAATTAATTTTATTTTTCATTCGCTACGAAGAGTTTTTGAAAGGAGAAGAAAAATTATTGCAACCTCTAGTAAATAAATGTTTAAATTACAGTTAGAATTTCTGTAAAACGACGATTCAGTTAAACGAGCAAGCTTTAGGTTCGGTAGGACAAACACCATATATCATCACAGTCTTTTGAAAAATTCTCAAGTAAAAAAAATAAAAGCTGTAGTTGAGTATTATTACCTTCCATGCTTCGCAACAGATTTATTTATTTACTTTTCATTGCATCATCGTATAAAGAAATTATATAAAAGACAAGTTTAGTGTCGAAATTATTTCGTTCACGTCTACCTTTGAGGTAAGCAGAACACATTGCAAGCGGCATAAAAGAAATAAATCGCTTGGATGATTTTATTTATTATTTTATTTTATTTTTATTAAAGCACGTGTACATACGTATTGATGTGTTATCAATAAATATATATAGCCAAAATATTTATAGATTGATCTGATGAAACATTATTTTAATTCTGACTAAAATATAGACCATATTATGTCGCGAACCTAAGGACGTATCCATAATGGAATCTAGTGTGTTACAAGTGCTCACGAGCCGCCGCACTCAGTGGTTCGGCGCAGGGCATCGACCAACAACGATCACGTCTAAACGTTTTTGTAGCTAAAAAGCATTTTATGTCTTGTATCTCAAGCTTCGATCGCGCTCACAATGCACTGTAGAACGATAAAAAACCTCACCACCGTACATGGCGCAATGTCCGACCCACCCATAAACAGAATTAACTCAACAAACATACTTAAATCGCTTGCTCTATCTGATCCGATCGAGACATCCAGGATCAAATCTGGAGAATGGAACCTAAGGTGCAGGCATTACAGTTATAAATACCAAATAAAAGTAGCAGCCACAATCAGCAATGAGATTTACAGAAACTTGCATACATATGTTCATAATATAGCAAAAAAGACAGCAAAAATGTGTTACAACAAAACCGAAACCAAAACATTGATTATATTGTAATATACGAGTACATATTATAGTAATAACAGTAGCACTTCTTGTATAATAGCTTTCGTACTACTTTATCATAACTTGGGCCTTATCTTTCATTTCAACCTGTTCTGTTCGAACGGTACACAATTTCTACACCCCCTTTATCATACAGTCGCTTCCTGCTATAACTTAGGGAGCGAACTGAGCTGTTAGTTGGCTCACCAGTGTATCATAGTTGTTAATCTACCTTGTCCGATTCATTATGAAGGGAATAGTTGCCATGAGCTCGTTGGTTGCTTCGGCGCCAAAACTGTTGTACTGTGTACATTCACCGACAAAAGTTATTCGACCATTAATTTTATTAATTTGCTACAAAACTTTAATTGACATTTGTATAGGAAGAGCAGTTTGTTAATAAATTGTGTAATAACTCTTTGAATGTTCATATTTTATGAATTGAAACTGCTCAGAACTCTACGTTGTTAAACTTGCGCGCACTGCGCTCGGAAAGGCGGTAATTTTAATAAAAGCGTTGATGCGCTAATAAAAGTTGCCGGCATGAAACGGAGTGTTCTGTGAAAATAAATAATAAGTTTAAACGAGCTGTTAGTAGTTTTCATCGCCCTACTAGATACGAAGCTATTTGTACATCTGCACTAAAGTCTACGAGTACAATTTATTAACAATAATAACTTCATACAACTTGCACTCAGCGATGTGATCCCAAACTAATTAAAACATGTACTACGATAACTTTATAATGAATAAATATGTATATATATATAATTATCTTAATACATCCTGCTGTAGTTAAATAATTTTACACCTAAACACCGAACTAATATAGGTGATTATCACATAAATATTTTTCCTGAATGGGAAACGTGTACCCCCAACAACACATACTCGTATAACTCTTAATTTCGTTAGATATAATGTTCTGCTGCATAATCCACATTAAGTACTATAGCTGGTTCCACAAAGAAATTCAATCCATATTTAAACTTTTTAATATCTACCCTTGTTACAACTGTCCTCACATTTATGGACCTGGCAATTTTTCTACAGCCATAATCTAACAGGCTGTGAATTACCAACTGGTTTCATCGATTTATTCTAAAGTATACTAAACAGTATACTGCTCGACTCGAACTATGGCAATCGCTTTAAGTACACTATGCTATACTTATGAAGTGTACATCCATTCACTTTAGATCAGCGTCAAGTTGACCCGCTGTCGCAATACTGCAAGTTCCGAGATACATCCTAAAATCAATTGTGGGTCCGCCACAACGTCGTTTCGTTAAACCCACATAATTTTCTAATTTATATAATTTCGTTAAATATTTACCGGCTCAACTCACGTATGTTTTTTTCAAGGATAGCTTAGCTTCGGACCTATCCGAAGTTCTTCTACTCCTTTCGTTAGAAACGAGTTCAGAAAACATGCATTTATTACGCCGGTGCATTCACGTAGTTTCGGATATTTTTTGTATAAATAAAGCAACAATCGAGCAGGCAGCGGTCATACGACCACTTCTGTCTACATACATTTGCGTCCAATTTCGAACAGAACGGTGGGACTGGAACTATTAAGGTCAGCTAGTCCAGTTCATGTTCGTAGTAAATAAATCTATTAACGTAACGTAACACCACGCCTGTAATCCCCGAAGGGGTAGGCAGAGGACTGTAGTACACCCCCACGTTTCACCAGTGGTGAGCCTATTGCCATACACCGGGCACACACATCCAGACTCCGAGTCACTACCAGAAATTCTAAAATAGAAATATCCAATAG
>DWDT01002935.1:0-12997 GCA_018245595.1 Microceris scylla | reverse complement strand
CTATGGCCTTAACCCTCTCAATATGAGAGGAGACCCGTATTCCAGCAGCGGAATTGTAATGGGTTGAAAAAAAAAAATAAGAACATTGTTCTTCACGTTCCAGCTGCCTCTAATGTTTTACGTACAAAAAATAAACAAGTAATTTCCTCTTCTAACATAAGTAAAAACACTAAAGAATCTCAGATATTTTTTTAGTTTAACTAGAAAAGAAAATTAATTCGCTCATGAAGTCTCCGTTAGTTTTTCCAAAGGGAATCTCCCGGGCGGGCGCGCATAGACAACGTTATTTTTCTTTTAAAGCCATTGCAACAGCGCTGGAATCCTAATTAATTTATGCAAACGATCCCTAAGAAATGTTCTAGTGAACTTAACGTATTAATATGTAAAAAACATCATTACGTATGTAACTTTTGAAGGAAAATACAGATTGTCTTCAGGAAAATCTTTTCTTATTCTGCTATGTTCTACGCGCCCCATTTTCCTCACCCTGCAAATATACAAATGTAGAATATATATGTAAATACATATGAACATATATACTCTAATATGATTCCTGATATTAAACCAGATAATCTTTTGGATTTAAAGATTACAGAAGTATATAACATGCTACACAATCTAAGTACTTCCGTATTTATAAACGTAGATACACAAGTTATTACCTCTAAGGTATCCAGTTATTACTTAAGTAAACAGTTCAGTAATATTGATTCGTCATCTCTTTTGAGTTTTTGTAGTTAAAATATAGTTACCTATTCGTGACTAAGCACCGTATATCACATGCAGCGAGCTTTCCTCATATACATACAAACGCTGTTTTTATTTATTATTCCAAATTGCAGAGGCAAGGTGTGCACTGAGAAAAATGCCATACGCCGGCTTTGTTACGAATCGATATATTTTCATTGTAGGTATGATACAAAAATGCACTTCATATTTTTTTATTAATAGTTTCGAATGGTTTTTTAGTTTTTTTATTATGTAATTTGTTAAGGGGTATAAATAAGAAAGTGCTAAATTATTTTCTAGTCAACCTCGGGTATTGAAAGGAATGTGTAGTAGTATAGATTTTAAAAAGCGTTCGAAAATAATATGGGCGTATATAGCATATTACCTACAAATTTTAGACTTCAAATGCGAACAAATAATAATAATAAACCCATTTATCATTCCACTGTTGGAATATGGGTCTCCTCTCATATTGAGAGGGGGGAGGGTCATAGTCTACCAGACTCGCCAAGTGTGGGTTGGCAGACTTCACACAACTCTTTTTTGTTATAAATTGTGAGCAGTGCAGATTTCTTCACGATGTTTTCCTTCACCGTTAGCAAGTGACATTTATAGTTAAAAAGCACTTTTGTCAATAGATACGCGCCATGGATTTGAAGCCAGCACCCCCGAAATGAAAGGTTGAATTCTTAATCACTAGGCTATTAAGTGCAAGTATTTGCTCATTTGTCATTGTCTTTCTTGGTTATGATAGACAAAAAAATAAAACGCTAGCGTGAGATAATGAGTCTGATGCGCATACATACATATCATCATCATCATTATCAGCCTATCTTAGTCCACTGCTGGACATTGGCCTCCCCGAAAAGGGGGTTTATGCCCGTAATCACTACGCTGGGCATGCGGGTTGGAGATCGCAGGGCACACCTTTTCGCACCGCCACGCCGGCGCTGCTGCCCGTCGACGGCCAGGGCATTTAGCTGTGCCTATTTAGGCTGCGCTATACTGCAATCAGCCGGTTGCCAGAGCCTCGTCAGTTATAGCAGGGTGTACCACGTGCAGGTGAGGTTAGCTTGGACTCCTGAGATGGTGGTTGGAATCCCTTACACCCCTACATACAAATTTTAGACTACATACATATATGTATATGTATTAAGTTATATGTGAAAACTTGTAATTTGCCCTCACTTAATATTACATTTATGTTACTGTAATTTTTTAGCTGTAAGTTTTCCGAACATTATAAAATAAAATAAAATAAAAATAAAATATTATTGTCATCCTTAGATATCCATACATCCCCTGTCTTGTTTTTCTTCGTTGATTTGGTTAATTTTTTTTTCATATTTGGATGCAACATCTTGAGTATCATTTCTAAAGACGGTGCTGCAGCACGTTGGTGTAGAAGTAATTGTATTATGTCCAAACTATCAGTAAAGACCTTCCGGTCACCCCTAAGATCCCGAACAAGGCTACTCCAATCGGCTCTACTGATTAACAAGACAGCCAACGAGCATGACAGTGTTCGTAAAATTTTCCTCTTCCGGACGCCAAACCAAAGCCGCTGAGCGTGGGTTGACTTTACAGATCACTTCGACCAGTAACCGCAACAGGACTACGAGAGCTTCCCTGTTACATTTGAGTAAATTAAATGAGAACAGGAATGTTCCTGGCTTTGAAACTATTATAACGTATTGCTTTGTTTTATCACAAATATTGAGAATACAAGGAGCACACATGTTAAGTGTTAATAACAGTAGAAATATAATGATTTGCCAATTAATGCATTATAAACTAGTTTATTATATCAAAACATATTTCGGAAACATCAAGCGAGAAATACAATATTTAACTTTAATTTAATAAAAGATTTTCTTTTTCAATAAAGTTATGATTTCTACTTCAGTGTTTAATCGTATTTACTTTTATGTTTATTAAAGTACACGAAAAGTTTGGTCAAAGCTGAACATACATACCTACATATGTACTGAGAAACTAACGTACAAAAGTCTAACCTCTCCATACTTTTCTCCACACAAGCTTCTCTGTTGATATAATTATTTAACCAACGTATATTTCTAGTTTAAAGCTTGTTATTCGTGAATTGGCTTTGTTACTTTCTTTGAACGCCGACCAGAACGGGGAAGTTCGAAAAATATATCTTTAAAAAATATATTACACTCATAACAACAGAATTTTTAAATTTTTATTGCTATTCTTTTGTTTATAGTGTCATATTTAATGCCATTATCGATTATATAAATTATATCTTGTTTTAATTTTCTGTTTCTTCTTTGCTTTACTTGTGAAATGCCAATTATTAAAAAAATGTATATTTCCAAATGACACATAAAATGTTTAAAGGGTTGTGTTTAGAAACGAACTACAGATAAAAACAACGGTGTGTTGAGCGATCACCACGGTTAGTTACAGCTAGCTCAATATTGGCCGACGGAGGCAAAATCGAGTTTCAACTTTTAACGTTTCACTCGGGATAGTAACGCGTTCTGTTTGTTCGTCATTTTTCACGGCATAGTTTTGTTTCTCTTGTTTTACAGCAATATTTTTCGTACAACAATTTTTTTTTTTTAGTACGTCGCCCCTATTTTTAAATACGCCTTGATTATGGAAGTATGCAGCATCCTACCTATTATATACATAATATGCAATTTTGTAATAATTTCATTAAATTCTTATTACAGTAATTTGTAATAGAACAATGAATACAAGTCATAGCATACATATATAAAATGAACCATGTAACGCATGATTTATGCTGTAAGAAAAAAAATCACGCCTGTAATACCCGAAGGGATAGGGCAGAAGACAGTAGTACACTCTCGTGTTATGCTATTAGTCCATAATGAAAAGCCAAATTCGTCTGTGTCATTAGTATGTCATGAGAATTAGGCCTTCCCTTTGTGTGTCTTTTAATACGCTGACCTTTGTAACGAGATAGGAAATGAAACTGAAAATACAATTTTATACCAGTCTAGTAAATTTGCCTACAATTGATAACGTGACAATCGAAACCAACTAGTTCTTTCGAAAAGAAATAATGACCATTTACGTCGTTATTATACCAAGAAAAATACTTTCAAATAAAATGATTTAGTACGTAAATAGTATTGACATCGTATATAATTTACCGCTTCGTGAAATACATAATAAATGCGAAATGATTGCAAGTAAGAATCAAAGCGTACAACAAATTAGTTCGAAAGAGCAATTTTATTGGGTCCGACGCCCTTTGAAGCTGCTTCCTCAGGTGTCGCCAGTGCTCAATTTAGATGTCGCTAGTGTAATATGCGCCACGAATAACACCATTTGAACGCTAGGTTATTACGTGCCTTGAATATTAATGATGTAAATAATATAGGACTAAATTTCATTTAGAATAGGGAAGAATGGCGTACTTTGATGTCGGAGGCCAAGATCCACTTCGGGTCGCTGAGCCAGCGCAGTAGTAGTAAATTTCATTTATGAAATTTCAAAAGAGACAACATTGACTTCTTTTACATTTGGCACACAGTGTTAATGATTGGACGTTCTGAATGGAAACTTTAAAAGGCAGCAAATTTCTTTTTTAACCATTTATACACTCATCATATACTTTAATTATTATTTAATTATTATATTTAATTATTAAGAATTATGCCAATACTCTAAGAGGTTAACAAACAGAGTTGAAAGAATTTTAATTTATAAATAAAAGTAAAATTTCAAAGTTTATCATAACATAGACTCATGTTCATCATCATTATCAGCTTACTCCCGCCCACTGCTGGACATAGGCCCTCCAATAACACTCATAGTAAGTCAATACATTATTGTATACCTACAACTTTTTTAAGGATTAGGCTTTTTTAAATAAAGTTGCATATTAAATATGTTCGGCGTAAATTTTTATTATTTTATTTTTAATCCCAAAATTTCTAATGTGATAATTAAACATACATAAGTAGGTATATGTACTGATAAATTATTCAGTGCGCTGAAACGTCTACAACCGATCATACTTACTCAGTCGGCACGAAGTAAACAAGACATAAACAATATTGGATATGGCAATGATTTACAATGCAACCGTTTCCCTTTGTTTCCTTTAAAGAGGGTAAAGATTCAGTTTCGTTTCAGAGGGCGCAACTATCAGTTGAGTTAAGACGCAATAAATCGCTGTTTTACGGGCCACTTAACGAGTCGACTGAAAAACTTATCTAGTTCTTAGGGTCAAGTACTGTTATGAGCGTAAGCGGTTAACATTATTTTTAATATTTCATCCAAGATCAGGTTCAATTTTATAATTCCACTGATGCACACGGTTATCCTTTCAGACTGAGAAGGATAGGGCCAAGGTCCGCCAGGTTGATCAGATACAGGTTGGCAGACTTCACACGAGTTCAAAGAACATTATGGAAATGTGTTCTCGCTAATTTCCTTTATTGTTATAATAAATGATGCTTGATTGACAACCAAGCATTAGTTTTATGACATTTCTTACTAGATTTAGTTCCTCACTCCTCACACCCTCACAG
This sequence comes from Microceris scylla, assembly GCA_018245595.1. Classification (NCBI taxonomy): domain Eukaryota; kingdom Metazoa; phylum Arthropoda; class Insecta; order Lepidoptera; family Hesperiidae; genus Microceris; species Microceris scylla. Next base: position 7,733 of record DWDT01002935.1, on the reverse strand, counting down.
AAGGGGCTGAAATCTAAATGACGTAACTGTTAGTAGATAGTGAGTGAGTAATAACTAGCATATCGCTTTAACGTCCCAATTTACCCATAAGGTATCGTTATCGTCATAATTAGGTATAAGTGTCATCTGAAAGATGCACGGAGCCAAATTATCAGTAAATTAATATTAGACTCATGTCATACATGGGTAAAACGTCAAATTTTGCTACTCGTTCAATTTGTTACTTGAATAACTGACCAATTACTAAATTAATTTGATTATTAATAATAAATAATATGGTACAAACCCTTTACTTTGTCAAACAAAAACAAAATATATAACATTTGTCCTTCGTGCAACGTACAAAACCACATAAGTTATTTACTTATTTACGTGTAGTCCCGAAATCCAGCCATATCTAAGTCGTATATTCATGACCTGAATCTTCCCTTGCTCACAATACAAATGTACACGCGAAAACAAAGCAATCTTTCTTTTATTCAGTATTCCTAGCACTTCTCTAGCGAACTGTACACATACCGCATATAAAGTGGAATATCGATGGGGTTACTTCCCCTAATGTTCGCATAAATAATCATGTCGAGATCTTATCACGTGAAAATACGATGGCGACCTGGGAAATAGTTTTCTTAGCCCCCACCCTAGCGCTAACGGGGAATTTTAATTAGGGAACCTTTCATAGCAATGGGAAAATGCACTCCGATGTTGAATATTAAGGAACCGTTGCATAGTGACTCGGAAGCGAGTATCGAGTTGATGAATATGTTAATGCTACATGATGAAAGCTATTCACAGATAACGACCAAGAAAAACAAGTATATACCATACTTGTAAATCATATTGCGTTGTTAATATAATCATATTAGTATTATTTACCTTAGTTAAAATACACTGCTATGATAGCCACGATAAAATCGCTGTTGTAAGAAACGCATAGAAAGAAACGAAACTCCAAAACATTTACATTTACCGGTTGAGCTTCAAGGCTGTTACTAGTACAGGTACGTTTAGTGGTTGCTAACAAATAACTACATTTCGATCGTAAATTTCTGAACTTCGAACATCGATTTTACAGATAAACGATACCGAGGATACCGAAAAACATATATAACGAGTAAACCAATAACCAGCATCATCAGCATAAATGTTTAGATGTCCACTGCTGGACATAGGCCTCCCTTAATCGGCGCCACTCCTCAGGCTTCGTTTTTATTTCGCATAGTATGTAATAATCTGAAATCAGCATAAATCAATTTGTTACTATCTTTACCACATACTTTTCAACAGCTGATCTACCCAGCCAGATCGTCTTAAAAATTATTCATCAAGATAAAGGATCGTAGACAGCTTTGAGAAAAAGAATAATTGAAAAGCCGTGGCTATACTGAACCTCTTAGAGAATTCCAGGAAACCATTTGCAAGTTAATACAGACAACGGAACTTCAATACCCAAAAAATAAAAAACTTTTCATTGAGAAATAAAAGTATGAAAGGATAGGAATAAATTGTATAGATGTAGATTATAAATAAATAGAAATATTAATCATTAATCTTAAAAAGTGTCTTCAAATTTCGTCATTATTTTATGATCAATGTTTTATTGGTACACCATTGAAAGCAGTTTCACTATGACGTGGTCTGCGACAACAGCTAAATTCGATTGGAAAGACTCCATGGGCCTAAAAGAACACTGTTATCTATAGATTTCTACATGATATGTCCTTCCCCGTTTAAATTAGTTATACCAAATTACATAAATATCTTAGTTAAGTCGGAGATGAATATTAGGATTTAAGACCCTAATCTCCAGAATGAGAGACAAAAATTGCAACTACTAGATTGTTACTGACATTTATGAGACTTGACCAATATACGTAATATACAGACAATATTCACATATAAAGTTTTAAACTATATTGCACCAATCATCCGTAACCACAACATACTGTGTAAACTTTAAACATGCAATGCGTCTTTAACAACAATATATTTCTGCAATATATTCTTCTAGACAATACATTACACGAAATAAAATGCAAGAATATATAGCATACTAAGCTCTCTATCTGATTTATTTAGTATCCATGTTCTGAAAGATTACACTGATTTTAGCCTCTGCTGACTCCATTCATACTCGTATACTTATGTGTATAGCCAGTATTATGCTCATCCAGATTTTTTTTTTCAACCCACTACAATTCCACTGCTGGAATACGGGTCTCCTCTCATATTGAGAGGGTTAAGGCCATAGCCTGCCACGCTGGCCAAGTGCGGGTTGGAAGACACTCATCCAGATGTTATTTTGTAATTAAAAATGGTGTACCATTTGTGACCATATAAACTCTAATAACTAAAATGTGTGCTCACTGTGTTGCCACACCTTATAAATTAGTCGAAACACTTCTGCGAATAACAATAATATAAAATGAATAAAAATGTTGTTGTTCCAATTTCGTTCGAATAAATAATTCACACAATCACCTGCGCTAACTCTATGACAAACGCGCGCGGTGGCCCACTCGTATATCCTTGTAAATAAGCGGCTGACTGATGCAACACATTTGTTTGGACGTCGTTTACTAAGCTCCCCCCACCCCTTCCGCCCGCCCTGCATGAAATTACCGCCATTACGAGGCCGCGATCGAGTTTATTAAATTGGTCGTTCCGTCCCGACTGTGCCGAATTTTTGAGATAACGTCGGCAGGCACAGGGTTGATGACGAGTTACGTTACGTACGGTGTTTGTGCCAATGGTCTACATTGCTTGTTCAATTAAGGTGGGAGCCGATTTTAATTCCATTAATAAAGTATACATGTAAGTATATGTATATGATCAGGGAATTTATTTAAAAAATTCAATCATGCTCTTTCGGTACCTAACACTTCATACAATTTGATAGTAAGATTAGTAATTAGTAAGTAAGAAAACTTAAAGTTACTAACCTAAGTTACACACTTACTACCTGATTAACACACTAAACTATTTTGTTGCTGAAATTCTCATCCACTATTTATCTTCAAGTTTTCATTTATAAAATCAAGTTTTCACGAGACGATGTCATAATACTATTATGAATAAAACAAGGGTGTTACTGGCTCTCGCGTCGCTAAAAGTTTCAGAACTTATGCATATTTAATCTAACGCTCAGTGCCTACTAACAGCTTGATAACGTTCCAGATACCGTTTCGAGTACAGTGATATTAAACTGAGCAGTTTATTCTTTACGTACACTGTTTTACGTATATACATATATTGTACCTACTGTATATTTCTTCTGCAGAGCGCGGCAATTTTCGGAGCTATTTGAGGTCCTTTTCATGAGTTGCTGTTGTCTCAAGAAATATTTACAGAAAAACTGTATAATATTTATATGTATGTATTTATATTTTACTTTAGTTTTACTGAGTTTTAACCAATTTTGACTAAGTTTATTTTAAATTTATCAAGTCGTAACAAAAATATAAAATTTTAGTATTGGAATGTTTCGCTAGAATGATCTTCTTATGGATAATAATGAGTGAGCTAAACGAGATAAATCTATAATAAGCAAAGAGGAGAGGAAGACATGTCCGCACAATACTGGCAAGAACCCACAACTGTTTGTCAGCCTGATGGATTTCCACAGAAAGCAAACATTAGTCTGAAGTGTGTTCTCACAACAGCTGAACGCAATACAAAATAAAATTCACATACATTAAAAACTCTGTAAAAACGTGACATGCAAACGTGGAATTTAAAGTATTATAAAAATATTCTGCTACTTTACTACATTGTTATCTGCATAACAACACGATAAGCATGCTATGTTTACGTAGGACTTACACAATTACTTACCAGTATTATGTCAAAGACTAGACTTTTGATACGCAAAACACTGAAAATACTGACAGAAAATCGGAACTTACGATAAAGAGATTAAAAAGCATTCGACATAAGGTACAAAATAATTGAAAAATTACGAATTTTCACTTATATAATGTTTTAAAAAATAAATTACATGTGCATATGACCGTTTTTAAAGGAGAATTAATCAATTATATACTCTCGTACATAGATAATACCTAAAAGTTCATTTACATTTATAAAATTTAAATGAAGTTAAGCGCTTTACCAATAGATACATACTCGTAATAGAAATAAACAAACAGAGCACTCACGACATGACATGACATGACACGACATTATAACCTTTAATATTAATTTGCAGTCATGTTATCAATAAACTAGTTCGTATCAATACTCAAATCCACGTCTAACTAGTTGTAAGCGGTCACGTAACTATTACATAGTTATGAGCGACAGATACCAGCTGCAGTACTGCAAGCAATTTCCCACCAGTTCCCAGAGACGCATAAATCTCCAGCGATATGCGTGCTACATTATTACAGTAAACAGCATACATTGAAGAAGAATAGCGCAATATTAAAACCATTTATGGAGAAATTCGTGTAGCTATATAAAAAAATTTAAAAATATTTGCAGTAGAAAACAAAGAAATTATAATATTAATAAGGCTTTGGCGAACTGAACAAAATTTGTTACAGCTAGATTTACTATTAATTCTAGCAAAATTGGATTCTTTAGTAAAAAAGGTAAATCGGCGATCAAAGTACGTATCGAATATCAAAAGTAAATGTAGTTGAAATTCCTTGAATAGAATTCATTGAAATAATTGAAAAGGAAACAAAGTATAATTTTCAATTTAGCCACTATGAATACAATGTAACAAACAAAATAACCATTATCACGAATTATGAAAAACGATAGAATCGAAAACAGAAAAGCTCAATCGACAGCATATTTCCAAATTCATCGGTCACGCGATCTGTCAGAAATTATTTAATTTCTCGTTCGTCCCACAGAGGGTCTAATAACCGATAAAATGCGTCCACATTCAGATATTGCCCACAAATTACTGTAATTGTTCTGTGTTAACTACTGCCTGACACGCTACGGTCGCCCGCTCTGGTGTCACGCCTAAACCATAACTTCATTTGAGGTTTTATGACCGGTTATCGTCATGGCATGTCAAAATATGACCAACTACATATTATTCATTGAGCAGCAGTTTCTCACGTATTTATGCTTCTTATCTTACGTATGACTCTTGCTAAATAGAAGGTGCGTCATTGTTTTTCCTATTTGTGATTTAATGTTACATTATAATATATTTAATTAACTTACATATTTACTATTAAAGTCTCTTTATTAAAGTTCTATTTAATTGTCGAACATAGACTATAGACATAGATTACAACATCTACATATATCCAACATTTGCATTTAGCATTGCGCTTAAAAAGAACCAGCACCCGTCCATCAATCGCTAATAATATGTATATCCCTAAAAGTGTCATAATATATTACAAGTGCCATTAATTTGTATATTTACCAGGATACACATTATTAGAGTATTAACTTGCAAAATGCCTTTTTCAACGATATTTCCATTTGCGCCGCAGTATATTTGTGTCATAGGTTTCGTGACATCATGTAAATATTGGGTAACAAGATAGGTTCTATTTGTAATAGTCCTTATTAGTGGGCCTACAAATAGGTTGAATGTGTGACAATCATCGGCTACGGTCAATTTCAATTAGTGGCAACCCTTAATTGTGCGTTTACCGATAAGTTTAATATGCGAAAACATCTTTCATTGGGTCGATCAGTCATACTCGGGTATGTATTTAGTATGGCGTGACGAGCATGCTAACAGTCAGCTATGAGTCGGTACAGATGACTAGTTATCATTCAGTTATTTGCCTTTCATGGAATAAGGCGTTAAACTCTGTGCATTGCATAACAGCAAATTAGACATTATGTATATTATACCATATGGGTTGTAAAAAGCATTGTACAGTTATTTATTATATTAGGACTTATATACGCAAATAAAGAGGATGACAAACTGATTTTTTGATTTTTTTTTTATTACTTCTCGTATAAAGAATATAATAAAGAACATTTACTGTTGCACTCAACCGCTCTTAATACTTCATGTCAATTCTGCTTCCAGTCGCAATTTAAATTATTTAAATACGTTTTCATGTTGAATATCATTCTGGCATTGTGCTTGATATTTCAATTCACCCCGTCCGCGGCGCTCGGTTGCTCTCTTTGTTGTTAATGGGATCGAAACAACGCGTTTTGAGATAATGTAGAGACCCAATTCCTTTGCTTTGTTTTGCGACAACACGTAACAACAATGTAGAGGGGCTGGGAATACGGATTAGTGATGTCATATAATTGTAGAGCTTACTCTTTTGTCAGCAGTTAGTCAATTTAACACATGTGTTTATGTGGTAAATATAAACTATGAAAAACACAGATTTTTGCAAATGCTGTTTTATAGAGGCTCTCGGGGAATGATGGACTATTTGGATAATGTTCTATATAGTGGAACGTGTGAAGACTTAAACAGATCAATGATTATATTATTCTTCTTGCATGCGAGGTACATGAAATCAGCTTCTCAGAGCATCGTATATATGAAGTAGCATAGGTTTAACACGTCTTAGCAATCAGAAAGTATCAACGCTGATTGGCCAATTTTATTTCACTATGATAGTAACCCATTGTTATCAATAATTGCAAATTAAGTAGTGTCATATTATAATGTGAAATATATTTAATAATATGAGAAACATTTCCACGTTAGTGATTTTATTGTTTTTGTAATGTGGCAATAAAATTAACGTAGGCAAAATTACAGTCATAAAAAGACGCGATTTACACATATACATACATGTATGTACATATAATGTCATATATTTACTCAGACACCCGTTGGAAATAAAACGTTATCGTGAAAGTGGGTATCGCACAAAGGATTTGAGTGTATTTGTCAAGCACTTTAGTATTCAGGATGGTTCCTTGCTAGCTATTTATTAGCGTAAAGACCCAGAATAATATGTGTGTTTGCGCAGAATTATCTCTTCTCTCTGCTCTATACGTGTAGCAGGTTTTATACGTTAAATAAATTATGATTCTGCTAGAGTATATTGATAATAATTGTTATTACTTATTATACTTAACGATACTGCTGTCATATAAATATGAATATTAGATACATTAATAAGTTATTGAGTACATTTATAGAGTTAATAAACATAAATTATCGAAATATATAGCATCACGCCTGTAATCTCCTGATTCAAACTTCTGACAAAGAGATAGGTAGTTTTTTAGCAACTGGTCAACATCACCACCAATATATTACCAGCGGAGTTACCAACATGTTTCCAGTCTCAAATAAAATAGCATTCATTTAGTATTTTATTTTCATAATGATTACTTTCACCGACTATTCATCTGAGGACAATCTCTAAAAGGTTTTTATGTTCGCCCCAAATGATAACAAACCCAGTTTTAATTAACATCCCTTTTCGACTCTAACAACGTACAAAGTAATCTCATGATACCCTCGTCCCACTAACAGTGATCAATATAACTTGGAAACCGCTACTCATATATATCACTATCAATCTTATAATGAAAATCTCGGACTACTTTTTTATTTCCAAATCCGAGCAGAAACATTCCCTTTATATGTTTATATTTACATTGTTCTTATTAGAGCCATGTTTTTCTTAAGGGCGATAGAAGTTGATTCCTAACGAAAAAATTTAATGAAACAACTTAACATGTAAATTAGTAAATAATAGTAGAGGGAATTATAATACTAGAAATAAGCATAAATTGGCTATTCCGCGCTTTCGCTTGAGTAAGGTGTC
>DWDT01002934.1:0-13001 GCA_018245595.1 Microceris scylla | reverse complement strand
ATGGCCGTGAAGCACGGAAAATTTGCATGTACGCGTATATTCTAAATTTCTATATTTTTACTTTTCTATATGCAACTATACCACTCCTTGTGATTTAATTTTACGGCAAAGAATAATATAAGTATACGAAAGTAGAGTTAAATTTGCTTACTCTAAATAAAAAGGCGAGTTGCCTGTTTTAGTACATAATAAATGAATCAAGTTAATAAATAATTTCTTACTTAGAAATTAATCAAAAGTTACAATTTCTTCGAATCGTCTAAGGAAACACAACAAGTTATAAGATTTATACAAGAATAAAATTGGTATTTTACATATCAAAGACTCTATTAGGAGATAAAAGTTATTCGGCACAGAAATATGTATTAAATCTGCGAGATACATTTCTACGTATATAAAATAACTGCGAGGTTAATTTAATTGTACATAAAGTACATGGTAGCGTCCCAATCTAATGTAGAGACGAGAGGATACGTTTGGAGAGTAAGCACTTCTTATGAGAGCGTTGTAGAATAACAATTCGCCTCGGACAATCTTTCGCTTAACAGATTAAAAACATTTCAAAATATTTCTAGTTGCTATTTTTTTATAACGTATATAATTTTTGTTCATACAGTTAATATATATTAATATCGTATTTAATAGGTATTTCAAATTATTTTTGAATTTTTGAGTTGAATTTAGTTTTAACTAAAAATTTTAATAGCGACTTTATACGCGGTACCGCTTATTTTGTTATTACGTTATTTGCAAATATACTGTTATTATGTATAAAAAATTTGCTGTCTTTGAATCTAAAATATAAATGTATATATTTACATGCCTACTATACATAATTTGTTTATCGTGAAAAGAATAAAAATAATTATTTTTATTCTTCCAAAAACTTTCACATTTTAAAAGTGGATCGTTTCTTAAGCACACTGGGACACTGGCCGTGTAATTGAATTTTACGAAATACAGGGAACAGTGTCGCTAGCTAATGTAGAGACAGAAGAGTAAGCACTCCTTATGAGAGCGTTCTAGAATAACAATTCCGTCGAGACAATGTATTGGCTGCACCGTGAAGCTTTAAAGGTACGTTTAATATAAAGTTGGTTTAACGCGCTCTGAAGTATACTTTTATCCAGCTCAGTGGCATGCTATTTGCTGAAGGGGCGTATGTCCAGCTGTGGACGAGAGAAGGCCGATGACCATGATGTTGATACTTTTATTAGTAATTATCACTATAGAGGGCGCATTTAATGCCAAATCGATCTTTCTACCAGTCGTTAAAGATGAAAATTTGTATATCAATTTATATTAAAATAACCAATTTTTAAATTATAATTTTAAAACGTTCTGGTACATTCCAAAGTTCGCCCCCATAAATATCACCGCTACGTTTATTTCCTTACCTGTTAGCGTTATCGTGTTTTGAATCGAAAGGTATATGAGTCAGTTTTTTTCTGAAAGGATGCAACTTACTTTTTAGAAACAGTAAAGTAACAATTTACAATCTAAAGTAATCTCAGATTGACACGCTCGTTCACAGTGTATCCTAGCGGTATCAACTATAATATAACAGGAATCAATACTACCTTAATTACCTTAACTATAAATATCATCATAAATCACAAAATCAGTGCGAATTTATGAAGAGAGCGATGAATACATAAGAAGTGCATCAGGTCTGTAGAGATCGATATATTTGACACGTAATAAATACTCCCTGCTTACATCGTAACGGACCTGGCATGATGATAGCATTATTATTATTATTAAAAAATATACAGGTGTATTAAATCGTGTACAGGGAGTATTTCAATTATGGAGGCTCTCGCTAAGCGCACAGAGCTTTTAGATGGGTTGATGTCGTTAATTTTGCAACGAATTTAATTAGGAACGAAGGCCAGTGGGGAAGACGTGTAATGAAATAAACGAGGATCACGTAGCCCCTGTGAGTGGTTACGTAACGATTCTTTTGCAACATTATACGTATATATTAGAGAGTTTTATGAAAGAAAAATTTAAAAAATATTACAATAACAAAGTGCATAATATTATTAATGTTACGTTGAAGATCGTCATCGTAACAACGACTCTTTTAACGTTGTGCTATTGAATGTGTTTTCTTTCAGACTCTCTGATTGTGAGGTTAAAGATAAGAATAATCGTGAATATCTTTAATTATAATAACCAATACTTGACGTAATATTTGCATGCTTTGAGTTGTAGCTAATAACGGACTTGCATACCTTTACGTGACATATTAAATAGAAAATAAATGTTTATGATTAATAAATAATAATTTGCATTTATTTAGACATTAAATAGGCTCACCAACTAGTCCACGGGATGTAAACGTAACTGGTGACACGTGGAAGTGTACGGCACTCTATCTCTTCGGGGATTACAGGCGTGATGTTACGTATGATTATTAAAAATAAAGTTGACCACAGTGGGAAAATTTATTCGTTTCAAATGCGAAACTATTGTCGCACTGGACTACACTAAACGCTTTATTACGTCATATGTTAAGTAAGGTTATATTTTGTATGAAGGTACCAACTCGCCGTCTGAAAGTACTGGGGTATGTAATATTAGACATCCATCAAATTAAGCACCCTATCTATCTTTTAATCGCAAATGTATTAATATTACTGGTATCATAACACCTGTAACCCCGAGGAGGTAGACAGAGGAGTGTAATAAACTCCCACGTTTCACCAGTAACGTTTTACTTTCTATGGAATAGATGGTGAATCTATTTTAAAATTACTGGTTATTTTATAAATTGTCTTAAAAACATCAAATATATAAGTATATAAGATTATATTAGACATCTGGATAGATGCGCGATGAGAATATATGTAAGGCTTATTTTAATGGAATAAAAAACATTCGTACAATCCTCATTGGTTCTCTTAAAAATAAGGTTATTCGCTATACGTTACGAAACATCTTAGAATCGATTTGGGCTCCAAGAAATAGTTTTGTCAAATCATGAGTTTCTATTACATGAGTGGAATAATAATACGTTCCCAAATTATCGTATTGTTTGTTATAAGGTTTTACGAGCTATTCTTACTTCTCCAAGGCGTTAATGGATGCTTTACACGCAATAAAAAGATAGAATAGATGGATCAGGACCCACTAACAATGTGTTACGGCAAGAAATTTTGATTTGCTCCATATCTTTTACACATGTTTATATATATACCGGCTTAACTCACGTGCGTTTTTCGGGATAGCCCGACTAGTTTCGGACTTGTACGAAATCCTTCCTCATGAGCTCTCAGGGTTTGCAGCGAGGTCGCGCCGGAGTCAGTCTCCACCGCGTCCAGTATCAATACTCACGAAACATTTAATAGAAAAAAAATTGTTTCATCCAATATCCATCCATCTATTTGTTCTTAAATTTCTATTGTTCCTCGGTTGGAAGCAGATCTCAAGACGAGAAGGTTCTAGGCTATAGTGCAGATATTGGCCAATATGGCAGATATTGGCCACGTTGGCAGACTTCACACGCCTCACATAGCATTACACGCGTGAACAAGTGTGACTCCCGAAGACACGATCGAGCTGTCGATTTCTGGATGTTTTGGTTACATGATACTCATTGAACCATAATTAACACCGGTTTTCAGGGCAGTTGATTTTCCGATGCACTATTTGAAATTCACCTCGCTTTGGTTCCTCCCATTCCGAGAGATAACCCGTTCGAGGCGAGCGAAACTTAATCACTTATAGATAAGTAACATAAATGTATAATGAATTAATTATTTATTAGGGATTTTCCTTTGAATTTTAAAATATCTTTGCATTACTTCGTTCGTGGTGTGACTGTCAGATGTTTCGAGAAGACATTCGGGCAATATTCAAAACACTCATATATTTGCGTTTTCTTATGAATATTTTTCTAAGGAACCACTATTACTAATCTGTGGGGTAGCCCGAAACGGTAAGTGGGTCGTACTGACCCTTTTCTCCGGGAGTGCAAATACATGTCCACTATAACCTAACCTTTCATACCCATCTTTGTCAAACCAAATAAACGTTGTACCTACATGAAAGGGGGTCTTATTAAAGTGGGCACACAAGGGGTATTTTATGCCGTATGAATACGTTTCGATATACGGCCGAAAGGAATAGGTTAACGAAAGTGGTAAAATGCTAGTAAACCATAAAGGCCTGAATGGGCCTTCTAAGCTTTGTCGCTATGTAAAGAGAGGGAGACTTTATCGCGCTTATAATTGATCTCCCCTACATCTAGGCCGAATTAACTCCCAGATTTGATATCTACCTACGGAGACTTAAACATATTAGTTAATGAAATACATATAAGGTTTCCGCTAGTCTTTTGGTCCAATTTTAGTGATCGTCAGTATAGCCAACGGCATATAGATTTTTATTTAGTTCTTTATTACAATATATGTACAACATAAGTATCTCAGATGTAGGTATATATATTCTATAGGTAATTGAAGGATCGTATATACTTCATCATTATCACTCTTTTCTTTGCACTGTTGGCATAATGACGATGTTGAACACTCGTCGTCTCTCAGAATGACAAGGGTAAGAGTGTAGGACGTAGACAAATGTTGTCGTAAGCAGTGATAGCCAGTAGGCTATCACTGCTTACAAGAGCATGATAACCACTTGGTTAAGAATTCAGCCTCTTACTCCGGGGGTGTTGAGTTCAAATCCATGGGGCGCACCTCTATACAAAAGAGCGTTTGGAATTTAAACATAACTTGCTAAAGGTGAAGGAAGACATCGTGAGGAAATCTGGACACCTTAGGATTTATAAAAAAAAATTCTAAGGTGTGTGAAGCCTGCAACCCGCAATTGGCCGTCGTGGACTGTAGCTTTAACCCGCTCAAAACCACAGAAGACCCATATTCCAACAGTGGAATAATAAATGAGTCGATTGAAAAAGAGAAAATAATTATATTTTTAGATACACATGTACAAAGTATTTTAATATAATTATGTATATCATCCTTGATTATAAACACCTTTATATTTATCATCCTTTTTAAATATCATCCATCTATATCATCCTTTTAAAAACGCCAGCCTATTTTCTGTTCCTTATTGCCAGTTTATAATACTAAAGTTAATCCACTTTCATTATTCTCGGAGCTCGGAAATCCAATTTTCATGTTCGGCTTTTAATATTCACCCACCTCATTAACTCATTGTGTGATTTATAGAGGAGAAAAATCCAACGCGCCCGAGGGATAGAGGCTGGAGTATGAAGCCTTTATCCTAGAGTAACTTTATAGAGTTTTAGATGAAACTTTGTATAAACATACCCATGTGCAGTTTGGTTCAATTTTCCATTCTAAAATACATATTATTTACATGTTATATATTTTTGTTTTTTTTTTCTACTATAAATAAAATATTATAAAAATTTAATTTAAAAATATAACTAAGAAGTATAAATAATTAAAGTTTTAGAGCATGTAGTGTTTACTCGAAGAGGGACATTATACATAAATACTATTTATGTAAAGATATATTTATGACTATCACATAGTGTAATTTCCAGTTTAGTGAACCAATAAAATGAATAAAAAATCTTGTAACTTTATAACATTTAAACATAATATACCTAATATGAGTGATCAAGTTTTAAACAAAACCGTGCTATTAAAAGGATCGTGCGTAAAATATTAAAGTGTTGTAATTATATTGAAAGTTTCATATTTAAAGAGTAGATAAGAATCTAATGTACAAAGAAAATAATTTAAGCGAAAATAACAAATTATTAAAATAAGAAATCATATTTAAAATAGTAAGACAATCTTTCCGGAATTTTAAAACAACTGAATAATAAAAATATTAGTGTACGTATAAAAGTTACATATGAATATGTACATTTAGAATTATATATAGAGCCAAGCAATGGATCCCAATCATCAACATCATCGGTTTATTTCAATCAACTGTTAAATGTAAGCTTTCCTCTATGAATCCCATCGTACCTTGCGAATCCCTTACGCATTCAGTTTCTGCCTGCAGCCGTTCTCAGTTCACCATCCCACTATAATTTTCCAAATGGTTACCATAGCCCTTCTTAAAAGTCTCGGCGGTTGTTTCTATCTTCTACGCCATGTAGAGCATCAATAAGTGATTTTACTTGGTCGGTCCATCGTCTTGGGTTTTGTCATCGGGGTCTCTTTTTTGCCACTTTACCATTAACCATCAGTTTCTCCATATTAATAAAGGTTTGCCACTCAATGTGGATCAAATTGCTCTGTGCTTAAAATTAAGATGGAGGCTTTGAACATTAAATGAGTCCTGAATACACGGTATTTCCATCAAACAAGGCTTTTAGTAACGATATTGTAAAATATTTTGTAGATGTTAGTACCTGTAAATTGTTAGTACCTGTATGTTAGTACTAAATATAATATTATAAATGTCATGTTAAATGTGTTCTCTGTGTTCCCCATAAGGGATATGGTGTGATGATATAATAATATTAGTTATGTGATAATAAAAATTTTGTTATATAAAGCCCTAAACTCTTCGTCAACAACTTTTAACGTTTATCTATAAAATGTAGATCGAATATGTAGTTTATAAACACACATACAAGAGGAAAAATGTTAAATAATAAAAGTTCTAGTTATGTTCCTACTCTACCTTAAACACTTTGAAAACTAAGCTGCCCGCAAGTTAAAACTTGGAACAGGGTTTGATGTTAAGAAAATTTGAGCATATGAAAAACTTTTAGCCCAATATAAGCTTCATTTTTGTACTCTGTCCGTGCTTTAAAGGATTTTTCTTTATAGATGTTATAATATTAGCGTGCATATTTGAAATTTTTCTGATTGGTCATTGGTCTAGCGGTTAGTGGCTGTTTCTGAGTACCAAATCCGGTAACGTGTTCGATTTCCATCCAGAATAAATACTTCTGTGATGAGTATTTGTTTTGTGTGATTATTAGCAATAAAATCTTTTAAAGTGTTAGAACTGTGAAATTCTTTAAACCGTTTCCTAAACTTCTTGAAAAATAATTGACGAGACAAATATTAAGTATTCAAAAAAGTATAACGAAGACCAAAGTAATTTATTTATAAATGTAATTATGATACTTTATAGTCTATCTTAACCATATTGGTCAGATACTGGCTGATAGGTGAGTTAGAAACCAGAAGTCATGAGGTGAGCGATCTGAATATAGACAAAGCACGTCAGGAACATTAGGGTTATTTAGTACTTAGTGTAATAATAATTATTTTAATTTCAACTGGGTACTATTTAAAGAAACGACACATTTCACGTACGTAAACGATTTATTCAACTCATCTTACAAGGTTATTCAGTTCACTTATAATTAACACATTATTAATATTATTATGATCTAATCAATTATTTAAATATCATAGTTATTAAATATATATACAAAAAACCTCAGTTTTAATGTATTATCACAATCAAATCAGCGGAGACATACGCAAATAGTGATTAGATACAAGGATGATTATGATTAAGTTATATATGTATATATATGTAAAGAAATCTATTAAATGTTAAAGAAGAAACAGTTTTAAAACTACACATTAAAAATGGCTACATGTCAAAATACTTTAACTTTGATGAGTTGTAATTAAACATATGTCATTAAATATCAGGTATATTATCAGCTTTTGGGTGGATAATCGTTTAAAACCAAGTTTTATGATCTTTATTAATTTTTTAAGTGATTTCAATTGTTGACTTTTATGTTAAACTGTATGAGAAATCATCAAGATTATAAACAGACAAAAATCGGCTTAATGACTTGTCCACATACCTGTACCGTCTACCAGTCTGCAGTAGACCATAGTCTTAGAGATTATCCAGATATACTCTTACTTAACAATAGGACAAAGAAACTATTTTATTACGTGTTACAGAATCGTTCGCTTACTTTATTGACCGCGCAATATTTACTTATATAATAAAGAAAAATTTCTCTCATTATAATCGAGTATTGAACTCGTAAATGATGAATAATGATCATTGTAGATTGAACACGTAAACTTTAGTTCGTCGTTTGTAGATTAACAAATCCCTTTCAACCGTTTTTAACTTATAAAGCAATACTAGGCTACACGATTTTTATTATTTTTATTTTACAATTTTTGAAACTACACATATACTAAATTCACATCAAAACTGTACACTTACACTAGTTTATTAGTATATATGTATGTATTTATGTATGTTTGTTTGTTAAAATACTTCCCTTGCCCTTTAAGGGACTTGGTTATACATTGTCACTGCTAAGATTTTCTTATCATAGCCTTAGTTGAAATTTTGTGAATACTGTACGATGTTAGTATTTAAGACGGTTACTGCACATTACAGGTTGCAGTACATTCTAATTCAATGCAAAAATCCTCAAGAATTATGATAATTTCTGACTACACCGGTTTTAGAAAGGTTGCCAAGAAAAGTCGTTTACGTTACATTTATTTAAATATTTTTTGGAGCCAATGAAAACTATTAATAGATTTACAACTCAATATCATTTGTATCACGTACAAACATTAAACGACCGATGCATAAAAGAAAGAAACACGCTGAAACGAGTAGCTAGGAGTTGTTTTCGCGTTTCTTTACGCGCTTCTAGAACTTTCCAAGTCTCGATAAAACTGTACATATATGTTTGAGAAGCTATTGCTGTTGCAGAGAGAGTACGTACATTAAAGAACATATATATAGTTAAATGTATTTAATATTTCACTTTAAGATATATCTACCTATAACTGTACGAGTAGTTAGACGAACTGTAGAATCAAATCTAAATATTTCACATTGAGCAGGGTTAGAACGTAGCGGTTAGTTATACAACCATAAAAATAATAACCAAAGTGAGCGTATTCCATCTAAAAGCAGTTATAATTACCATCTACCGAATAATATTTACCTCACGGAGCGATATTTTAACTAAAACAAATAAATTTGAATACGAAACCACACAGTAATTTCAACGCTATGCAACCCGAACCGCGATAAACGGTAAACCGCTCCTGAATGTTCTAAAACCGTCAGATTTATCCGGACACATTTATGCAATAATTCTGCAGTAAAATTATTGTGCTAATTTTGTATCCACTGGCATGTGTTGTGGAGATAAATTTTAATGGAATAATATCAAATCTTTTTTCTATAAAACGTCTGATATTAAAACGCTGTTTATGAAGCTGTTCTTAAGATACACTGAATGGATAGTACTTGAATTAGTTTCTAGAAAATTTTACGATATGGATATAAATAGAACAGTATTTATAAAGGAATTTAACGGTTTGCTCTATTACATTTAATGTGATTAACATTCATTCATTCGACTGCTTTGTTGGTCGGATGGTTGCAAGCACGATTGCCGATCGGGAAGTCCTGGCTTCAAATCCCGGGTTGTGATTGGAATTTTCTAGAAGTAACTAATTGGAGTCTGGATCTGTGCCGGGTATATGGCAATAAACTCACCACCTATTCCATTGGACGTAAACTTAATTGTTGAAACGTGGGAGTGTACTACACTCCTCTGACTACCGCTTCGGGTTTTACAGGCGTGATGTTACGTATCATTTGTTTATTATAAACTTGAGTGAATTGCCTGTTGACCGACCGGAATCAATAGTTCATGAACTTATGATATTTGGGGTAA
Organism: Microceris scylla; assembly: GCA_018245595.1. Classification (NCBI taxonomy): domain Eukaryota; kingdom Metazoa; phylum Arthropoda; class Insecta; order Lepidoptera; family Hesperiidae; genus Microceris; species Microceris scylla. Next base: position 3,346 of record DWDT01002934.1, on the reverse strand, counting down.
AATGACTTAAACGAAAAAATTATTGTTCAAATGTATTCGTTGACGGTTGTACGGATGTGATACATATTACAGAACTTCATAATGATAAATAAGCTGCCAAAACTGAAAATCGCCGCTCCGTGCACTGCAACAATAAATCTGTTGACGTGATGTAAAAAACCTTATTTTTCGTTCATTTTTGTAAAAAAAACGGAATGTGAAAAAACTCAGCGCGTGTGCACAGGCTGTAGTCTGTCGTTGATCAGTTCCAGTGAGTTATTGTTATGAGCGCCCGCTGACATTGTTAATGACAAACTTGTTTATTAACATATATTTTAATAATAGTCTATTGCTACGTGTTTTTTGCATTTTAAAATATCCCGAGAGGTACTTTTGAATGTAACAATATCTTCTATTTTAACCAGAGGATGATTGTACAATTGAATTAATAAGCGAATGGGCAAATGAACGAACGAGTGAATTAACAATCGAACGAATGACTTCATGACACAATTCTCTGTGCTATTATTATAATTGTTTTTACTATTGTGTTTGAGCATATATATACAACGTCATAATATTATAACGTTATAAATTTTTCATATTATGAAAAATGTGTCAAATTTTTAATATACAAAATTTTAAAAACTTTTTTATTTAAAAAAATTGATACTTTAAAATTTAGCTTCCTAAACAATACTTGATTCGACTTATACATTATCCGTCACAAGTTTATTAACAGTGTGTATGTATTACTTATTAAATGTCTTGTTTTTGTAGTTTATTTTCCGGTTTATTGAGAAAAATCAATTTGATTTTTTAATGTTACGTTCGACACCGACGTGTGGTAACAAATTTTAACATTTAAGAAAATTTTAAGTTATACTGGTGAAAATGCACCTTTCCAGGTTAAATGAGTGATAGTGAATACAAATTTATCTATTACTGTAATATACAATCTTAGTAAATGACTTACATTTCTAAGTAACTGAAATTATTAGTTTAATCATTAATAATTTCTAATTAACAGGAAATTAAAAATAGTATGGCATACAACAACACGGCAGCGGAGATCTGCGGCGCGCGGGAGGCGAGTGCGGACGCGGGGTTGCGGACGCAAGTGCGGTACTCGTGGAAATCCGCACGAGTAATCGCACAGAAGTGGACGTGGGTGCACGCCGTGTCGCATTCAGACACGTCCGTCAGGTGCCGCACTCGGAGAGCCGTCACGTATCTGTATAATGAATCGTTTTTATAATTGTTAAGTCGTAACATAACAATGATTTTTATTGTTATTTTATGTTTTTATTTTTTGTGTCCTGTTCGACATGTTACACATGAACATTGACAAGCATTTTAAACGTGTTTTGTACATCTTGCCCCAAAGTAGGTATATTTTCTTCGTTTATTATATTGCTAGTGTATCAAAGGATTTTTCACCCAGTAATATATTTATGCCTTATGAAACCAATTAATTTATATTTGATGTTGTATAAATTGATAAGTAAACAGTGAAGCACTGTTTAAAAATCCCACATAGAATACATTTTTAAGGTGGCAAAAGTACTTACTGGCAAAAATTTATATTTGTTTAAATATAGAAAATACATATTATGTTTAGGCGTCGAATCTAATTACAATTAATTTAACATTATATTTTAAACATCATTAAACTTTGTTATCGAGATTTTCGTTCCCATTATTATTGTCGATGTCGTGTTAAAAGTTCAAATTTACGGGTTTGATAATTGTCGCGATATGAAAATAGTTGCAGTTTGTGTTTACAAGTGGATTAAGTATAGAATTATGATTATAATTAATTTTAAAATGACCATTGTAATAATTGCAATAATTAAGAGAACAAAACTAGGAAATAATGTTAATACATTATTAACTTAAATTACAATATGAATGAGCGACTTACTTAGCGAGAGTCGTTCGGTCATGAAAGTTCCTTATTTTCTTGGCGAGAATGTCCAATGACGTGGCACTGACTTCCCTGAGCCCGTAATACTGTGTCAGGTTGTATTCTATTGCCCAGTGGACTTCTCCTTTGGTGTTTGTTACGTCTAAGTAATACTGTGTATAATCCAACACCTGTGAACAATTAAATGTCAGTTTTCGATATTCAACTCTCAATTGAAATGGTCGCATAAAACATTCATTTTAATTTGTTTATTAATAATAACTTAAAGAGTTTCTTGTTAATTTTTTAAAATATTTCCGAGGAAAAACTTGATTAGCCTTTTTTACTTACGTCATTATGTATTCTAGCCTCGTAAAGGTACCAAGAAATGATATTTAAAAATGTATCTGATAATATTTAGTTTTCTGACTAATCTTGTAATGGGCGACTTCCCATGAAATAAGCATAAACAATATGGATGCAGATATTTTTTAAGATTTAAAAATGAATTGCTGTTTGCTAGTTTACAACCAAAAAAGGAAATACGGCCCATTCTTTGTAACTAAATACTCCCTAGTTGTGACGTATTGTTATATAAACGTTAAATATTTTTTAAAAGTAAATATATACGCGTAATGTATATTTATTTTGTATTTCACTTTTCAATTAGCATAATTAGCTGTCTTAAGGTGGATCGCGGGACATCGAATTCATTACACGAAGAGGGTGGAGAGGGCTAAATTGGACGCTGTCGACTCCCCTTACATTTATTAACAAAGCAAAATGTTCGAAGACGATTGCTTTTGTCGATGCAAGCTCTTCTTCCTCCAAGGACTTATCTTTATTTCTTGGAAATGTCAACGGAATATTTCTTCCATTTTAATATTTCATTGTTTTTCGTTTTCCTTTTTTACTTGTTTCTTCATTTAATCCTCTAATGGTACATGTAACTTTAGCTTTCTTTTTAATTTTCATTTCTATAACGTATTTTTGAAAAGTAGTAACAAAGACATTGTGTAATAAACATTATACATATATTAGAACTTAATTTGCGAAATTTCATTGTTCTAAAACTACGAGATTATTAATATTCTATGTAAATCGGAAACCTTTTGCATGACTATAGTTAAAACAACCATACATTTTAATGTATTACAATTTAAAAATATTACAAATTACTAGGCAACAATCTGCCAACAAAGCATAATGTAGGGGATAACCTTAAACATGCAATATACATAACTCTCCCTCGCATAAATGAAATATCTTCCGCAGCTCGGATACAACGAAGATGAATAATAAATATTTTTCATTACCTTAAAATTGACCGCACTTGCCCCTTTCTATCTAATTTGTTACGTGCTAAGGGGAAACGAGACAAAACATGTTTCCTTTATGAATAAGATTCGAATTATTCTTAAGTTTTATTTTCCACAGCAATAGAATAGTAATAGAGATTTG
>DWDT01002933.1:0-13001 GCA_018245595.1 Microceris scylla | reverse complement strand
TCTATTATATTATGATACGTATTTTAATCAGCTTGATGGATTGTGGCGTAATACTTTCTAGCTCGGAAGGGTAGCGTAGTGACGTGCGTTACAAAACATTGTCTCTATTATTTCTACAAAAGAATAATATAACATCACGCCTGTACCTCTCCAATAGCATGCCACTGAGCTAAGTCTCCAGCTCATCCAGTCCTATCGCTGCCAATGACTTCGCGCAGACATTTAGTCCTCGTAATTTCTCAAATGAGGAAAGCATTTTGCCACAGCGATCGAGTATCGGTAATAAAACTGGAATTTAAATCAGTGTGCTCGCCTGCTTTCTCAATACTCATAGCGCACACGTTCCTCGGTTACGATTCGCCCCTCTGACGTCACAGCCCCTCGCCTGGACCCTTATTCATTATCCTATTGAGACCCGCATGTTCCCAGCGCATTGTGCCCCATCGAGCCCCCACGTGCGGGACAGATGTCGGTTGCGCAGGAGTTTGTTTTTATTTCACAATCCTGTGGATATGTTGCGGTATCGGAAAATGGGATCGATTTTGGGATAGCTGCCTTTTGCTAAGTCAATGTAGGAATTAATATCTAATGATAGCTACTCGTAATTAATTCGAATTTCACTAACACTGATAGTCCAATAATTTTAGCACGTACTTTATTTCCGATTAAGGGTTAAATTTCCTGAAGTTATCAAACATATTAAAAGTCGTATTATTAAATACATTTAGGTTTAGAATAAAAGTATAATAATGTAAACTAAAAATACATTAACTTAATTCTAACGAGCTAAGCCTAAGTTAAAAGATTTAATGTGAGCATTTCTGCCAATGATATCTGTAATAATAACTGTCCTGTAATAATATCTTTAATAATAATTGTAAAATTAGCTATCGATATCCATAATGTTGTTGCTTTACTGTATAAGTTCCATGTAATTTCTGACGAAATGGTTGTTTGTAATGCAGAGGGACAATTTCTGTTCTTTCTTTTACCATTGACCACGTAAAGTCACCAAACCTTTAGCTACGTACAATCTTATCCCACTATTGACCAACTACTGCTGTTATTGTTAAGTGGTTAGACAGTAGCAAATTTATTTGTATAAAGCGCAGAGACATCTGGCGGTCACGTGAGCAGAGCGAACCGGCTCGCGGACTTGCAAGCGTTCTATCTACACGTTCTTGGAATTTGTTTGTTTTGGTCCGTGTCGGTGTACAGACAGAATACACCCAAGCCCCTGGTCGGTTACCAGGTTGTCGTAAAAGGTGACTAAACCCTACGCGGGCAGATCGCGACGTGGCGCGGCCTGCTTAAACAGAGCACTGGTTGCAGACAGGTTGGTGTTGAATATGTTTCTTTTCATATTTGTAGCATTTCTTTTGCTGTAACTGCTGCCACACGAGACTGGTATAGAGTTGAATACACGAAGTATGAAGTACGTTGTACGAACCAAACCTAGTAAGGATATGCACTCGATGTCTCCGAGATGCCTGAATTCTGAAGTAAAAGTTGGTGATTTTGTAAATAACGGAAGTGACTGTCGTTATTATTATTTTTGGAAGATTTATGTGAACTACTCAACTTGTTGGCTGGTATTAAACTTGCAAAGATATATACTTAAAACAATTATCCGTATACAATTTATTTGAAAGTTATTAGAATATATTTTATTTCCGATTAAAATTCCTCGATTGTCTCAACGTCAACACAAACCGTGGCCACAGCGGGCCCGCTAACACCCGGCCGTCCCATCAACATTACGGCGTGGAGGGGACTCCTCGCGACCATACATTGAGAGCATTATTAGTATTAAAACGTATTAAAGTGGAATTCTCTACGTCTATTCAGTAGGCGACCAATGACCGCTCAGACTAGCGAATGAGTGTGCGGTAATAATACTAATAAAATACTTGACCGATTGTTTTTGTAAAATAATTCTACCTTTAAACCCTTCAATATAGGCGTGAAGAGGAGTGTTTTGTATCTGGGTGCAAAATAATCTGCATTAGAGTGTTTAAAGCTGTACATGTGTGGTTTATCAGATGTCTGGTTAACATAACGTAGTCTGTTTCATTTGGGATTAGACAGTCGTATATGAAGATGTCCCAAGACGCAATGGACACAAATATAGAACACAAATGGTCGTAAAAAAGATTAATAATAATATTGCAAATACATATAATGTTTTAATAATTTGAGCAAGTGTTATCTCTTATCACAATCAGCTCTATTACAGCAGTAAACAAACATGTTCTTACGAGGACTGGCATACCCGCACAGATGTCTCAGTTCCATACTGGGGCGACCTACACAGCCAAATAACCTATCGGACTAACGCTTAGTATCACAGCTGAGGCGCACGTGGTAGAGTTAGGAAGCACGTGGTAGAGTAGTAGAGCAAGCCTAGAGCGCTCCATTGAACGCAACGCGCGCTATCAGCGCCGGCCGCCGATATCGCTTATCGGGTTATCGCGAAGGCCACGCCTATCACTGTTGACTGCGTAACATACTTAACGCATGTGTACTACACAATTAGCCAATGCATCCCATTTCAGCGAGCGCTGTGCGTTTTCAACTCCACAATATGTTATTTCTCTTATACGTGTTCGAAGTTAATGCTAAATTGTTTATCGCTTCACAAATGGATACGTGTCTCAGAATGTAAAGAGTTACGGCTATAGTCTACTGCTCCGACTGCGGCTCCACACACTGCACACGCCTCACAGAGCATTACAGAGACTGAAATTGGATTGGGCATTTGTGTTCATACGTTGCGCTGAACTTTCGGTAGGTACTTGCTCATAAAATATGTAACCCCCAAAGGCCGCGGTTAAACAAACCACGGGTGACCAACCGTAAAACATCTTGATAGCGCCGGTTAACGGGCGTTTCGTTTGTTTTTAATTAATTAAAATATAATTAAACGCGGCTCCACTTGTAGCGCAGAGCGCTTTGGGCCTAGCGAGGGTTGTTTTGACAAGATCCATTTTGGTCACTACCCACCACCGATAGACTATATATATCTTGCTAAATTGTTATTATTATTACTTAAACGACTCGATAACCTACATAGAAAGTCATTATAATAATAATTAATCCTGATAACAGAGGCATATATTCAATAGGCAACCGCTGCCCTCCCGTATCCTCTCTTCTTACCGCACAAAGTTCCTCTATGTCGTGGTTAGCTTTTTCTTTTTGTCTTCAATATAACACTAACAACAATAAACGCCAATAATACAAATGCCAAATTTTAAAATAATATAAATATTAAATGTCTATATAATTTACGTGTTAGGACGAATCAATTTTTGCAAACTGAAGCAAAGTATACCCACTAAGAGTATGACGTTACGTTCAGTTTGAATGTTTCAATGTTTTATATCTGATCTGTTAGTACTGCTCCCCTGGATCCTTTCCTACCCATCGCCCGTATCGTAACGTCTCGACACATTTTTGGCTTCCTTAATTCTCCGTGACAGAATAATATATGACTACGCTATAAATTAAACTCACATGTATATGTGAGTCAATTGTGGTACCCGTGGGCTTTAGTGGCCAATCAATATCATAAGACCTCCGATATAAATTCCTACGTATAAGTTGCTATGAATAAAAAATTAATAACTAAACTAAACTTCGTTACAATGAAACATATTGTATACGCCCGCCATATTGCTTCCTTCGATGACGCACTTGTTCCAAGAACATGTGCTGGAATTGTTATTCGGACGTAATATAAATTAAATGACAACATAATTTACAAAGTGTCCTGTAATTTACAAAGGTCTTATAAAGTGCCTCTCTAGCCTGGGCACACCCACGGCTCTGACAAAAACCTTTCAACAAAATCTACCACCACCCGCGTGTACCGTTCAGGTGTGTTGCGTTCTTATAGTCTAATCTTACGATACTGTGTCCATCGAAATGGTACTGCATTTTTGCTTATGATTTCAATGCGCTCACGAAAGATCCGCTAGTCTTGGTTACTGCAATTTTCGGGGTAAGATTAGCAAAACATTGTAATACTTATCACTTTGCTCTGCTTACAGGAAGTAACCGAATCGAGATATAATATCTGTACATTTTTTTTTCTGAATCACATCGTATGATATATCACATCGTATATTGTATTTTTGCTGATGATAACAATGAAATCATGAAAGAGATGGTGCACGCTCTTTCTCCGTCCATTTTAGTGCGTGGAATCTCCTAGGTAAGGCTATCAAAAAATTTTGAAAACTTAACATTAGTTCTCTACTTACATAAAGTCACTGTAGATAGCTATATTTTTGTATCTATGTCTATACATAATGTTACAGCTTATAGGGCGAACACGGGGCCATTGTTCAAGGCGTGCATCGGATTACCATAATATTACCGTCAGCAGAAATTAATCTCGGCTCCTAATGTTTATGCACGCGTTTCTCGAAATGCTTATGCAAACTGGAGGACACAGAGGATGAATATTTTTTAAGTTCTGCTTTGTAAAGCTGGTCGGCATACCAGGTTTTTTAATACCCGAAGTAGTAGATGAGTAGATACTCGTATGGGACTGTGAATTGTTCATTTATGAACGGGATCTCTAGTCTGATCATACAGGTATTTTGTGTCCAAAGAAGTTAGCATTTCGCGAGTAGAGAGCCGAAACGACTTTATTTGATATCCCATTCGCGTGCTGTGGTCCGGTTATATGATAATATTCCCCGCGTATTCATACCGAGCCCAAATAGAATTAGATTTTCTAACGCCACAAAATTGCGTGCGAAATGGCAAGTCATGTAAGACAATCCCAAAAATATTTTGTTGCTCAGGAATAAGAATTTATATCCGTGTTTTCAACGTATTTCACAGAACACAATTTCTCAATCCCTTCACAATATCTCGGTCACTCGGTGCCACTTCAAGTTGAAATTCCCCTCAATCCTCTCATGACCCTTCAAGGCTCTTACACGTTCAGAGCAAAACGTCCGAAGATTTTTTTATACAAGCATGCAAGGAGGTACATGATACTCGATCTTAAGTGATCCCTACATCCACAACAGGTGGTGCAACTTGCAGAGGTGAATTAGTCACCTCCTTATAAAGACGCAATAGCGAGCTATTGACGCGTGGTGGGCAATGGTAGGTAGAATCAAATAGCAGGAAGGAAAGCGCCTTATTGCAAGTGTTAAGTTGATTTTTGCGTGTTGTACTGCTGTTTCACTTTAGATCAGTGACACATTTGATAGCGAGCAGTCGAATACAACAATTCTATCACTCATTTCCAGTGCTCACATTCGTATAAGATCCGAAACCGTCTCCATAATATGTATGGATAGACATGTTTGACGCTCTCTGCCTACTCCGTGACTAACCTATTTAAAATTATATCTAACTAGATGTGCCCGCGACTTCGTACGGGCTTACCTAACCTAACCGCGGGACCGCATCGCGTTCAACTGACGCGCTTTCAGACTAAGCTGAATCCTATTTAATATGATGATTGATCATGTAGATCTGAGCTCTATTTTGTCTTGGCACATAATATTACGTGATGATTGACATAAATTGACATAACTTCTCTATTTGTTAACCGATTTAAATGAAAAAAAAAAACACTAAATGTTAAGTGAAGCCCATCACAATATAATCCTGAAAACTGTATTCAAATCGGATAAGCCGTTTCCGAGATTAGCACAAACAGTGGTCAGTTACAGTTTTATTATATGTATAGATAGATATCCTCATATCACAGTTAGACACTAAATTTTTTCGACTTATTCAAAACATTAGCAAAGTTAAGGATTGTAGGCAGTGGCAGTTTATGTTAACGACGATTGCCATGACAACACGGGATAATACATTTTTTCTTTGTTCGGATGTGACAATCGTTTGCAGTGTGGGCAGACGCGGAATCGAAACAGGACAATTTTTCGTTGTTCAAACAACAACGTGACGTTGTTACAATTCAACGGAGTTAATGTACGTATATTATGTATGTTAAATGTTATTATAAGTGTTTATTGTAGAAATATGATCCATTCTGTTTAAATTATAACATTATCGAGGTAACATTGAAGAAATTATAACGTAAGTAAATTATTAGAAATGTTATCTATTGTTCGTATTTGGAATATATCTTCAATATTATTCCCAGCAACATTCAGAGACTACAACCCTTAGTAGTATAAAATACGCCTCGATCATGTTATTACATGAAATTCGATCAGCGTCCAATGCTAACGAATAATACTATCCATAATATTTTAAAAAGTGCCTTAAAAATAACGACAATAAGGTCTAGAGTCGATTGCCTTCAAATCGCCACTACGATTTGTCAATGTCGATAGCAACTAGAATGAAAGAAAAACTCCAGATGCGAACTGAGCCGCCCCAATATAACAATGTGTATAGAAAATCGGATTTCATTCAGATTCCTATAACAAAAGTACATCTAACAAAGCGTTGCTTGTAACGGTGTTTAGGGAAGCTATTTGTGCACGTTGGTTACACAATAAGAGCCCAGTATTATTACCTGTCGAGTTGGTGCGAAATGTTGGTTCAAATTTTTTACAGCTGCTCTCGTTATAAATACAAAGAAATATGTACTTTTTGTAATGATTGAAGGACAACTACGAGGGATTGTTGTTGGGTGCAATTTTACATAATATACATATTACATATTATTAGATGGTTATATTGTGAGTACAAAGCTTGGCAAATATTTTCCATATACCTATAATCGATAAACGATAAACAGACAAGACGTCATATTTAATTAATACAACTACTGATGGTTGAGTCAGATGTCTCTGCAACCAGCGCTTATATGAGGTGAGCGAAGTGGAAGCACGTCAGGTCGGCATGGATAGAGATATTTGGTACTAGGTGCTCTCTGCCTTTTGTTTGTTATCGAGGGGGAAATCTTGAAAAGGGGTACCCTACCAGGTATGATATCCTGGGAGAAATACTGGGGTATGATATCCTGGGAGAAATACTGGGTTATGTGGAATTTGTACCGTACTAAAAACCTCCCTGTGGCCTGCCTCTGCACTAGTAGGAGGGCTCCGGAATCTCCGATGGAATGCACCGGAGCCCTCCTAGCGTAACGCCCCTCTGAGCCCTACATCCGGAAGACACATGTTGTCTTCTTCTATGCCTACGGATTCTTACAACAATATGCAGCACATATTGTGGTCCTTCGCTGCCTGAACTGTTAGAATTCCCACTCTAATCGCTCACGACCCCGAGAGTCTCCTTTTAGTCGCTCGAATTGTAGTCCCGAACTACAGTGACAAGTGCTCTCTGCCTACCGCGTAACGGATCTAGCGTAATAATATTATAATAATAACAATACAAAGGCAAATATGGTCCCGTAGAAGAACTAGTTGACGCGGTACTAAGAATTGTTTTTGATTTGCGCCGATAAAGTGGTATCATTGCATCACGGCATGCAGGGTAGTCGATTTTGAATCTTAAAATAGAAGACACACGGCAGTGCAGCAGGCCACGCCCTACTTGAACTTAATATACGTTGCAGATTCTTGGTAACGAGACCTATTCGTACTGAGTCATGAGCGTTTTTGTTGTGTCAGCATTTCTATGATTAAATAACTGTAACTAGTGCGACAGATGCCTTTATAAAAGAGTTAGTGTAATATTATTACTACTATACCGCCACGTCAGGTCTGTTACAGGGTGGGCCTTATATGCATTATATACCTTATATGCCTTTTCTAAATTCCTCACTCCCTGTATATTCGACAATGTCGATCTTTAGTTGCGTAATAATACTGGCAGTTATAAATTAGTTCCGGGAAAAATACGTTACAAAACAGCTCTTAATTATCCTTGAACTATATATAGCTGTGCGCGATAAGCTGCTGACTAGCTCAGCACATGGCACCGTTGGCGCTCAACAATGCAGCCGGGCTGTTTCTGTGTGCGGCTGGCTTGGTGGTGTTATTGCACGTTTGGAAATTTCGTTTCGTGAAGTACGTCAAGGCTGTAAGGATAGAAATATTCAGGGCTGCCTACTCTAGAAGAAACCTACCGCGATGATGCAATAATAATAATATGTGCGCATACACAGAAACCCATATCGGGTAATTTCATTCACACTACCGTAAATTATATATATTACGAGTATGTACCGTCAACTTTGACAGGCGCTCAGCAACTGGGACGCAAAGTCATTATTCTCCTCAACTAGCTTCTAGCTCGTCTCAAACGGCTTCTAATAATAAACGATTACATACGCATATCATACAGAATAAATCAAAAAACGGTGTGTAATAACGGGTCTGTCCATTATAGGTTTTAGAAGCCCATTACAGCTGGACAAAGATCTCCAACAATTAGCGCAGTATAATAATGGTTGAGAGGAAAAAATTCTCTAAAATTGCATTATGTGAGATAAGATCTCTACATTCATGTACGTAGATTCGATGCCGGCTTGCAATTGTGATAAAAAAGTTTTATATCAATAAAACTATTTCCTTGTAAATTTATACCATCTACTGTAAAGTACTTAGGATTAAACGCGTGCTCATTGCCACGTACCTACTTGTAATGGGAGTCTTCCGAGACGGAACTCTTTAGAAATGACGCGAATTAAAATCTCAATAGCGGACGGCGATGATGAAATTTATCAATAATGGAAAAATAATGCCGTCTGGCTGTATATATTTTGACTGTGGCTGGAAATGGTAAAGCATTATTAGGCTTAGTAATGGGTCAGTATGACCACTTGCTACAGCTCTTACATGAAAGAAACGTAACAAATGAATATCGTCACAATCACCGAGGCAACTCAATCCGGCCATCCCAGAAACGCGTGTCCCATTTCCAAATTATTTCAAACATGGCGGTCGTAACGAGTCCAATGGACAAACAGCAATTGACCCCAATTTTCGTAGCTAATGGCTCGGGCCCTAGGGTTGGTGAATGGTCATAATCGTAATGTGCGCAGTTTCTATGGTAAATCAAAGTCCTTTGAGGACCAAGGGTCTTTATGGCGTGTCCATATATCGTTTGGTCAGTACGGGTCAACTTGCCTGTATTCAGTCACAGTGGCCACCATGACTTGTAGTATTAAAAATACGCCCCTGTATCCCAACGCATCTAGTTATGAAAACCATGGTGATAAGTAAAAAGTCAATACAAAAGTAGACAGACTAGCAGAATGCAAATCAGAGATCTGTACCATAGATCAGATAAAGAGCAATGTGAAGAACAGTTGATCGACTAGAATACCTAAAACCTTTCCTTAAGACCTAAAACTTTTTGAATATGCTTATAAAAATATGTTTGTAGCTAACTAAACAGTGTTAATGTCTGCAGATTGAAAACTTAATCAATAATTTGCCGGACACTCACGTTCCACAGACCGAGGAACTCAGATACCACTGACAGATTCACCTTCAGAGAACATTCAATATATGTACTTTTACGTTACAATCCTGACACTGCTTACACGTGGTAGCTAAAAGCTTATCCCATCTTGAATTCAGACCTATGCTTAATAAAATATTTCACAGATTGCCCATATTAGAATTAAAGTTTTATAGTTATTCGAATTATTATTGCCTGATGCTAATGACACCCAGTGAGACAGATAGTCTAAAAAAAATGTTCTGTAAACTGTGTAACTGTGTAAACTCTGGCGACCGGCTGATTGCGGTATAGCGCAGCCTAAATAGGCACGGCTAAGGGTGCGTTTCCACCAGGGATGAGCGAGAATGCGTAGCGAGGAATTTATTTGTTAAGAACCAATAGCATCGCTTCCCCTTCCCTGTACTGAGCGGGGCTAGGTAAAGGGAGGGATTCTATTGGTTCTTAACAAACACATTCCTCGCTACGCATCCTCGCTCATCTCTGCTGGAAACGCACCCTTAATGCTCTGGCCGCCGACGGGTAGCAACGTCAGCGGTGCCAAAAGCTGTGCGCTGCGGTCTCCAACCTGCATGCCCAGCGTGGAGATTACGGACATACACCCCTTTTTGGGGTGGCCTATGTCCAGCAGTGGACTGATATAGACTGATGATGATGATGAAACTGTGTAAAAGGGAGCGTTCAAATATGACGTAACGCAATTTGGGGGAGGGCGGGGGAGTCTTGTAAAACGTTACGATCCGTTACATAGGCGGGAGGGGGATCAAACAACACGCTACGTAAGTTTTTGGAGTTTACTCCTTAAGAATCGGTTTTTGATATAAGGCGCCCAGTATGAGAAAAATGTGAGGAGTAAAATCTACTGTACGAATGACTTCGTTACGTTTTTGGTGCGCAACCTATCGTGCGCAATTTGGTGTGAGCAGTGCAGCTAGATCGTGGGTAGTGTGTACCCTTACTTTGCCTATAGTTTATAATGCTTTCTCTCACTCTTACTGATGGCAAAACATCTTATAGTGGGGGTACGCTGTACGCACGATCTGGCTGCACTGGTTGTGAGTGTATTAAGAGGTGTATAGAGTATGCTGCAAAGCGACTATATGTATAAGTTATTGAGTATAGTATAGGATAGAGATAGTAACCATTTTTGTTTGTTTTACGAGGAATCCCCGACTGTATTTTATGTTATTTGTATTTTGTATACGTTAGTGTTTTAAACACATAGTATGCCTAAGCACTTTGTTGTAGTTTTATAGGGGGGTTATTAAAGGAAAGTAATTATGACCTCAAAAGAGGGAGATTTGCATCATTAGCTGTTCTTGGCCTATAAATGCTCTCATATTTGAGACTTTTAGGTAAAAGTGGTCATTTGGTCGTCACGTAACGTATAGGGGAGGGAAAGGGAGGGTACAGAAAAACGTTACGGCGCGTTACGTGGGGGCAGGAAGGGTCAAGAATCTTCAAATTGCGTTACGTAATACTTAAACGCTCCTAAACGTAGAATTTGGTTGGTAGGTTTAAAACGTCCAATTGTCTATTAAATAATAACCTCATACGTGCCAACCCTGAACGAAAACAAACGCCATATCACCCGACACTGATACTTTTCGCAGAGATGGCGCCGCCGAGTGAGGGATGTAATAAATTATTATTATTATGTAACACAGCCGCGGGCTTTTGGACGGTAACCAGCATATTATACAAATTATAAAAGAGCAAAATTTTATGCATAAATGTACATCGTGGTAGTTGTTGCAAAAATGAAGTGAATGCGGTATGTATTACATTATTATTATAAAACACATACAGCCACGGTTATCTGAAAATAATCCAGGCACATTGCGTTTAAAACATTCAACAGCACAGATTCGCCTAAATCAGATGTACCATACATATAATCAAAATCAGATTTACCATTTATTTAATACCGTAATAAGTTTCCATACGTTATAGTTTATAACCCACACGCAAGCCAGCCCACAATACTTAACTCCAGCATAAATATCATTGGAATTTATGCTATTAGAATTTACGACTTATCTCAAGAATTAGTTATATGTAGGTACTACAATGAACATTTATTGTCAGGGACATACTATGTTAAGGACATATTATGTGGGGAATATACTATGTTAATTAATACCAGTAACCGTAGGACCAGTTACTGTTTTACTGTAGTTAACAGCTAGTCTAGAGGTATCTTTGTGTTACAGGTTCGCGGGGACGGTTTCTGGGGATATTGCATAAAGTGAATGTTTTTCAATTCATATCTTCGTAAATTTTGGTTCTTCTTATTTTTGCTCCATTATCCAACGCTGGATATTGGCCTTCTCTAATTAATTATCCCATTACATAGTACGGTGATGTTTGTCCATAATTCTTATTGATTTTCACAGCTTCTAAACTGCTTACTTTTTAAAAAAATATTTAAGCAAGCCTGTTATCTCCAGCGATATAACAATTCCGGCGCTAAACTTATATCCATAGTACGGGACAAGACGGGAGTTATCTCGTTAACTGGTAGGGACAGTTAACAAATAAACTCAACATCGTTGCGTTTGACAGTAGCAGAGATTGTCTGGACGGAGATAGTCTGCGGATTAAGTATTTAATAATAGAATTTCCTCTATTTCCTCGTTTTTACCTCCTTTGTAATGTTCTTTGAGGTCTGGAGAAAAAATTCCGACGTCTTTATCTCAGATAGGATTGGAGATAAAAAAAGTGTCTCAAATATTTTTGCCATATTCTTTGGTTCGTGCATTTACAATATTAAACGTTAAATAAATATTTACCTACATAATATACACTGTTTATTATATGTACGTTGTCACGATTACTCTCGTAGGGTTTTAAAATTAACAACACTTCAAAATTTCAGTGATTCCTTTGCCTGTACATTCTCTTGAAAATTAATGTTTTTGTACATGCATTTGGCTGTCACAAGTTGATAGAGTATATAAACTACACGCAGTCATCTAAGGAGGACAGTAAGTTGCCACTAATTCCAATTTCTGAACATTTGTTTCCATGTCTATAGGATGTGTATTTCCTCAGTTTACGTATCAACATTGTAATACACGTATACCATAGAGAAAAATCCTAATTGTGCTCCTCCGTGTACAGATCATCTTTGTTGTCAACGGGTGGCTCGGGCGGACGGTCGGCTCATCTGTTCCGCTGTACACGCCGTCACAATTTGAAAAATTATTTCTTTTAGCTACAACTTACTAATTATAATTAGCGACAGGATGTTCGTATCCGTGAATCAGATCATGTTTTATTTCGTTTGCGTCGTCTCCACTACAACTCTAGAGGAGAGTCTGTAGCATACTTTTTGTACCTTCGAATTGCCTCAATTGTACCTACCTATTGATTGGCGTTCACATAATTTATTATTCTTCATTGCTTTGTAGCTTGGGTTATCTTGGGATAGCTTGTAGCACAAGGGATGTGTTTAGAGAAAAATAATTAAAAATGTAAGATGACTCGTTCGTTAGTCCTTTTTTGAGTATTTAGCATTTCCTTCAAATTCAAATTCAATTCAAATTCAAAGTTTTTATTCATTGTAAGGTATATAAATACACTTAATGAACGTCATAATATATATCTTATATTTATATATTCAT
>DWDT01002932.1:0-13002 GCA_018245595.1 Microceris scylla | reverse complement strand
GTCTCCTCTCGTATCGAGAGGGTTAAGGCCATAGTCTGCCACGCTGGCCAAGTGCGGGTTGGCAGACAAGTTCGAATTACTTTAGTTATATTAGGGGCAATCGAATAATTAAATCGAGAGCTTTTACATTTATTGGTCAGATTATTGTTGCACACCTAATAATTCACAGTGTTGTGGTAGAGCTTTCTCTCAACATGTTCATGAAGATCAACGAAATCTCTACTATAATCAAATTGCCTTTATCAAAGCCATTTTTCATTTTTTAAATTATAAGTATACGAATTTAAAAAAAAAACAGAAAAATACTCCATACTTTTAGGAAACATTAAGGCTGTTTAATTAATGAAAAACCTGGTGTACTTAATAAATTCGTGGCTGTCCTGACGTCTGTATGTGTGGATTATGAGTGTATGTAGATACGGTAACGGTAACGGTTGAAATACATAAACATTTATAACATCATAATTGCATCATCACTAGCATTTCAATTAACTTTAGTTTTTTTTAAGTTCAAGCATATGATGATTATAAAGTTAAGGGTTTTACGAATATATATACTTTTTTGTCATAGCGGTACGTAAAAAGCACGTAAGTACAGTAGAAAGCACGCAGTGTCTCTCGATGCGAAGTTTGCCAGTCACTGTATTTTTTATAATACAATATCTTGGGACTTCTCCACACACCACTGTCTGATTCCAAAGTAACACTCAGTCGAGCTTCTGTTATATTGAGTAGACGACTGATACACCACAAATATGCATATATTATATGCATATGTACTTACATAGGCAGACATGTTTAAGTAAGTTTAAATTATGAAAATGACTATCAACCTGTTTGAAATGAAGTAGCTTAAATAATTGATATTACGGAAGTGGCTGGCCATTTTTGTTGAAGAACTGACAACCATTGCTTTAAATACATTTTGTAGCAGAAACCGTAGCTCGGTCAAAGTGTTGTAGGACGCTCGTAATAAGCAAAGCCTCAGTCAGTATAGTTTTTGTACAATAGTACACTATGAATCAGCAAACATTAAAACATAGAGCATATGTAGATTGACCGCTCTACTTCACATTTTGGTGAACTGTACCTAATATAATATACACAAAAATATTGTAATACAATATTGTATTGTAAACAATTCTACTGTATTGTACTAACAATACATCTGTAAAAATAACCCGTACGACTTTTACTGTGCTTTTCGGTCTTTGAATGCTATTGCTCAGTAAAAAGTTCCAATCTCGAGCGTGATAGATACTAAATATCCGGAGGGCGGTTGACCGCCTGAGACTGCCCGGATTAGGAGGGAGCCCTCGAGACCCGTAAACTGGTACCCATGCGGCGAAGTCCGCCGGGCCGACGAACGACAATTATTCATTCATACTAAATATCGAACCCCTGGATGGGTTTGTGGCCCGATTGGCAAGGCGCATGTACGCCCGAGCCGAAAATAGGCCTCATGGCCATCTCAGGGGCTCAGCGTCGCACAGCAACACCGTCTAACGACGGGGTGAGGTCAGCGGGGTGGTTAACCGCCTGAGACTGCCCGGGTAAAGAGGGAATCCTCGAGCCCCGTAATCTAAATTCATTCATACTAAATTTCTAGATTGAAATTACATTCTGGCCACAGTTAAAAACTTAAAAGATACTATTATAATAATTCGTAAAATGTTCCAATCGTGAGTTTATATATGTATCTATCTTTAGAGGCGAAGCGGTCGTGAGATGATCTGAAAATTTCGTAACTTTCAATTACCTGAAAAATCATTCCATACCATAATAGTAACTACAAATCTAAATTAAATTATAACCTTAAATATTAAAATTAAATTATAGTTAATAAAAGCATGTATGATAATGGGTAGCATAAATGGAAAGGATTTTGATTTATCGGTATAATATACGACGCCATAGACATTAAGAGTAGCTCAGCTCAGTCGTCTCTTTTTGACGAGAAATAAATCAATAAAGGCTTGAGAGGCATGCGCGTAGAGCCTCCTAATTCAGCAAACTCGGCCCGGACCTCAGTCGGTTTGTTGCACTTCTGCCAGCGCCGTATTTCATTGCCGCTAGTATCATAAAAAATTGATTAACCAGAAAGACTCATCATGGATGATAATGATATAATGGAACGTGGCAATGTGAGAAGAACACCTCCGCCAATACCGAGACCGAATGAGGAAGTATTGTTCGAGATAAATCCGGATCAGATTGATATTAATGTGAACATCGAAGCCCCCGACGGGCTCATGGTGGCGCACTTCCCGATCGACACATCTAGTGACGAATCCAAGTCTGACGGTGAGTAGAAACATTTAAAAATAATTTTAACTAATATTTTTATTTATTTAGTTTACAATATAATGTATAGCTATTTCTTTATACAATAAAATATATCTATTTGTATCCTACTTAGTAACATAATTCTAAGGCATAAAACTAAATAATAGGATCCAGGCGGGATGGTGTAAAACAGCCACTACAGCTTATAGACGCCTGAATTTAATCACAAACGTATTCATGTACCTCTATATTACACCCTTCGCACCTGAATAACATAAATTAAGTATGCTGGTTAACTTAAAAAATATATTACCTAAGCGATGAACAATGGGTTCTTCCATCTTCAAATATATGAATTAATAAAGAGGAAGGAGCTATATTACCTGTTGAGGTTTTGTAGGTAATTTGTATTCAAAACTTAATATATAATTTAGATTTTACAAAAAACATCCACCCTATTAGTTATTAGAAGTATTTATTTAAACGTTGACAACGTTAACAATATGGTATTTATGAAAAGTAACCCGCAAAGGTGGACGCCATGTTGTATGTAACAATGCAACATGGCGGAGGACCTGCGATACGCAATTTCCTGCGTTGTCATGACCAGTCTTAAAAACTAATAATAAGAACATTTATCAATAAAATTATCAAGATTCTATAAGGAAATTAAATATTTTTCCTATTTAAGAAGTATTTAACAAGGGTGTCACGAGTGCGTCTTGACTAAATCCAAAATCACAATACTATTACGCAATTAAGATTTACTTTGTGTTCTCATTTATTATGAAATTGATAAGAAAAGGATACACCTGTGCTAATGTCTAATCACGTTAGAATAATACCTTAAAAACAGTATTATTGGGTAATAAAGAATATGTATAGTTTGTGTGGTATTTGAACGTTTCTTTGTGTATTTTATGAGATTCAGTTACATATAAAATGTAAGGCTTAACATAAGTGCTATTATATAGTGAAAAAATATTTTTATCCTTAGATTCAGACGACGACGACATCATACACGTGCGACGCCCACGCTTTGGAAATGGAAGGCGTAGGCATGGGAGAAGCTATTTGAAGTGCTGCTTGCTGTATTTTACATTTGTCAGCCTGTGGATCATCAACATTATTGTTGCATTCGTGCTGTTAGGCGCTCTGTCCATACCCCCTCAAAACTCCGGGAATCAGGCTCCAGGTAATATTTTCAAGACCGACATATGTAAGAGTTTCGATCACTTGAAGGAGTATAATAATTAATCTTGCGAAATATTTCACGTTGGTTATCAAATTTTCAGATGAACTAGTCGGACCTTTGAGATTTGTGCTTCGCACCGTTTGGGATACATCTAAGAAGAATACGGTTGATCCATTCAAGACATACCAAGCAAAACGCGTCGCTGTGATCCAAACCGACACCAGAGAGTGCGACAACAATGAAGAATGTACGAAAATTTTACTGGAAATTCAGGTAATTTGGAACTTTCAAATTTATAACGGAACTGCTATGGAATGATTTCTTTGATGGCTTTGTTTCTTTATTAGTAATTAAATTGTTCTTTCTGTACTTTAGAAATATTATTACCTATATATTTTCTCACATTAATGTATTTTTCAATTTTGATTCAATTATTTTATAGATGAATTTTAAAACTATTAACGTGTATATTAACTAACTAAACTATTATTTTAAGGACAACACTGGCGATCTGCAATACAACTTCATGATAACGCCGAATGCGTACGTTTTTGAAATTCTTGGATGGAACGAACCGTCTCGAATGTTCCGCGATGAGCCGACAATGGTCATTGCATTTTTAGGTAAATACAGGTCAATTCAATACTGTACCACAGTTCACATTTCCATGTTCTATATGAATACAACTTAATTTTTCCTTCAGGTGATTATGAGAAAAAGATGCCGACGGTAGAACAACTCGATCAATTCACTAATCTCATCATGAGGTCAGAGGAACTCGGCTACTTGAACACCTCATTCACAATGTTCGGTAAGAAAACTAAAGGACTACCGATAAAATTATTCGACTGTCTGTCCACATGGCAACAGTGGGACGTGAAAAAGTCGGATTCGGATTTGGTTTACGTGGAGGACGAGGAGCAACTATTGGATGAAATGTACATCCCTTGGTAGATCATATGTAGCGGATAAACGATTTGATGACTTGATTAAACCCGCCGAATTATTCTACATATACTGATTTACACTACGATATACCTACTGTATACTTTTTAATAGGTCTGCTATTTAAAATCGTCTATTACGTACCTATATTTTATCTTTCGCTGCTAATTACTTTTTATAATGTTTTTTTTTTATATAATTATAATTACATTTTGTCTGCTATGGTGTATTCCATACTTTTGAATTATATTAGTATTTTTTTTTATATTTGTAATTATTTGTTACTGAATGTCTTTTCATGGGTTATTTGAAATTACTCCATATTTAAGATAAGATATATTTTGAGAACTACAATTGTACTTACCAAAGATGTTTGCGATAATTTATTTTTGTCTTTTATTACACTTTCATAATTTTATATAAGTAGGTACATATTCTAGGTTTATTATTATACAACTACATACTTCTCCTATAATTTTTTAAATAATACAACTTTATTTAACTAACCTCCCTAGACTTTGGGGTCTCTAAATCTTTTTTAGATCTACTTATTATCATTTAAAAAAAAAACAAGACATAAATATACGTCCCAAATCAAACACTTGTACTCCAGTTTCCATTTTTAATGGTTCTTATGTTTAGCCCTACGCGATATGAAAGATTGTAAGATCCGAGATATTGATTAAAAACACATATTTTAATAGTTATTGTTCATGTACTAGGCTTTATTGTCGAACATAATTCCAAGCTTAAACCTACATGAAGTTATAAAGTTTTTAGATGTTGTAACTTGATTTATATCTTTCCAATTTAAACTTAAGAAGTGAAAGTAATAATTACTTTCGCTTCTTAACTTTAAATTGGATGGAAATGTTAAGTTTAAATTGGGTAGGAACGAAATTTATAATTATTATATAAATTTGCTAATCCGACATGAAAATTGGAAAAGGAATAGCAAAATTCGTAAATGAAACAGTAATTTCTTTTTCATATTAAATACTTTCTTTGACATATTTTATATTTTGTGAATAACGTGCACTCTTGAGTCTACGACGTAATAGCTGCTATTAAATTTTATGTTCGGTGTAAAGTCAATTATCCAGAACATATCGGCCCATAATTTAACTTTGTTTCTATGTTGTTTTGTATTTTTGGTATAATTAAATCATAACAATGCTCATTGCTCAATGATAAGAGGTTAACGAATTTTCAACAAGATTTTTATGATAAAATTGAATAATTTTATCTTCATTTAGATTCACAAAAATTTGTAGTATTTCTTCATAACAATATATCACTGAATTGGCTTCTTGCAAGTGTAGTTTATTTTATTCATTTCTGGTTAATTTGGGTACTTCGAGAAAAGGTCCGGTTGACCTCTTTCGGCTCAGTCGCTCTCCGACCGTCTTCAATATCGCACGCATTAAAACAGATTACGTCAGCAACTTTTCTCTATTTTCGATTTATGAAATTTTTTTTTCTTTTCTATACCACCTTTTTTAGTGTTTTTTTTTTATAAATGATATTCATTTTAAACAAGTATTGATATTTTAATTCTGAACAGAACTGTTAGATTCAGTATAAAATTTGCTTGTTAAGCGAGAAACAAAATAATGTTACTTCCGATTTTTTTATGAAAAATGCTTTAAGAAATGTTTATTTAAGTTGACCTAAATATTTATTGACGCGTTTTATTACTATATAATAACATTTTTTTTGCAACATAATAAGCATCTTCTCAGTATTTAACAAGTATTTCTGTGTAGATTTAAAAAGACAACTACTTACTTATAACTTCCCCTCAATGTACGTAGTGCATAATTTTAAAACAATCATAAACAATTTACGTAATTTCATATTAATATAAGATGGCATGAACAAATCATGTGTAGTTTGTATAAGAATTATATGTTTTAAAGTAGAATAATGATATATTCCAAAAGTAAAGTAATTGGCCATGTTTGCCGTATTATATGTGTGTTACAATCTCTATCTATTTAATATTCCAATACGATATAAATGTTGTAGAAATTTAATAATTGTCAAAACATTTTAATGATGTCTCAATAAAATGAATGTTGCATGTGAATATTGTTTTTCATTTCTTACCAACAGCATCCTCATATACGTATTATATAGGTATGTTCTCATACCAACATCAATCCTATGCACTCTAAGCTACGTCTTGCCTAAAATCTGATGAGATTGCATTCATACTGGAGCCTAGTGGTGCTCAGCTGATTAAAGGATGTATTCTAAGTAATTTTATGAGACTGACAATTCAATTCAAAACAGTCAAGGTTGTATGGCTCCAATTGCCGACTAAGCACGCCTCGTGTGTCCATGTGTTCTCACAACCACGAGGCAAATATGTACATATGTAATGTTTGTGGAAGAAGTAGTATGTAGCTGGTATTTTTTTCTGCGCAGAGCGGAAGGTCGAGCTCAGTGGCGTGCCACTGGAGAGGCCTGTGTCCAGCAGTGGACGATGATAGGTTGCTAGTGTGTGTGTGTGGTATTTTCACAATAGAAATTGAACTAATGGAAAGCTCTGTTACTTTTGATGGTAACAGTACAAAAGTATTGGTAATTAATTATAATAATGATAATTGTTCTGTTCTGTTAATAATGTCGCCAACATTTGTGTATTTGTCTAGCCTAAATGTTTCAGAACCCAAACAGATATGTAGTTTTCGCAATGATGACGAGAAGAAACTTTTCTAATTATACAAAATAATAAACAACACGAAAACAAAACATCATTAGTTTAAATACATTTATTTATAGAACCAGACCCTGAGCCACGTTTGAACATAATTATCAGCAAACTGCTCAAAAACTTGCCTTTTTATCAGAACAAAAAAATAAGTTTGTGCATTGTGTCCAATCTTACTTATTGCTAACTTTCATTTATATCATTTACAACTCCATGTCTAACAGTAAATAAATGCTTATAGACACTAGAAGTACATAATTAGCTATCAACCTATACATAAGTAGAACCTATACAATCGAAATACTATTCCAACGCATCTTATATTATGCATGAATACACATATATAGGGTACATTTAGATGTCTCAGATCACACTTAAATATGATTGTTATATCTACTTTGTGTTCCACATTATTAAGTGTTTATAACTGTTAATCAATCTCGAGTTTTCTGAAACTGCCTTCCACAGACACTTTGTCTGGCGTCAAGGCGTTGCTGCGTCTTGTTGAGACGATACCTCGAGTGCTAAGGATTTCCATTTCATCCAGCGCGAGCAACTTCTTTCTCTTATCTTCCAGGAGTTGCAAGGTGTAGTTCGTCATCTCTTGCAACTGGATTGGACCTCCGTACTGTGTGGACAAGCACGATATGTCCATATTCTTGTGAAGTTGTTTCAGGTTTGTGTGGATCTGAAAATGCGTAGGCATGTTTTAAGGAAACTAGTTAATTAGAAACGAGGATTTGGATTTTAGATTAAGATATCCAATCTAAAATAGAAATGAAGTTCATGAGAAGGCTAGCTAATAAAGTGTTATCAATGAGATCCACAGCATGGTCTTTATCACCCAGTTCTTTTTATGCTCCAGACCATTATAAGTGGAGATAAATGTTCATGATTCTACTGTGATTGTGTCTGCGATACACTCAAAGTTCCATTATGAATAACAACGTCTCCTTTCCAGACGTTCCTCTTTATCTCTTAACCCTGAGTACCATGATAAATATTCTCTAAGATTAAGAGTGAAAGAATTCTCGAAAGACTTGTTCTCATATGGTTCTATACATAAAATCTATGTTCATCTATTTAGAAGGTTGGAAGTTATTAAGAGTCAAGCGCAGATACAATAAGTTTCTGTTACTTTGTCTTATCCTTATTCCTTTCTTAGTATCTTAAATAGGGTCGCAATCAATGTAATATCCTGGTGCTTAAAATATTACAACGTAGAAAAAAACATTGCTAATTATTAAAACATTAAAAGATTTTTCTTGTTCCATGTGCTTTTGGTTTTTAAATACTTATTTAGTAACGTAAGTCGTAAAGTTAATGGCATATACTTATATAGTAGTGTTTAGGTTATGTTAAGAACAGTTTATCATTCATCATCATTGAGTTCAAGAACAGATCATTCAGAAAGCTCAGTTGTAATGTTACAATGTTAGTTGCGATGTAATGTAATGGCGTCTAAATATTACTTACGTGTAATCTCTCGCTCATCTTTGGAGACACTTTACTGGTAGCAAAATCTATGATGTACTTGAGGGCGGACGGTATGTTGACCAAGTGGAACTCCTTGTGACGCATGGGCAAAGATTGCTGAGGATAAAAAGTTATTTATAAACAATCGATATGACCCGGAAATGTTGAATTAAATAAACACGTAACTTCAACTTCACGCCTGTAATCCCCGAAGAGGTAGGCAGAGGTATGCCGAACACTCCCACGTTTCACCGGTTACGTTTACGACCCACTATGGAATAGGTGGTGAGCCTATTGCCATGCATCGGGTACATATCCAGACTCCGAACCACTAATAGAAAATCTAAATTAGAAAATTTTGTAGTGTTCGACCCGGGAATCGAACTCGGAACCTCCCGAACGGCAGTCGCACTTGCAACCAACACGACCAACGAGGCAGTCATTAAATAAATAAAATCAATCAATTAAGTAAACACTTTTATGGCAATCTATGAGGAAGAAGTATTCATCGACTGGTGGCCACGTTTCGGTAAAAATAGTGTAGGTCGCCCTTCTACCAAGCGGTCCGACGACTCGGATAAGACAGCGGGATACTGCTGGGTTTGGGATACCCAAGAGCGAAAGGAGTGGTGACGATAAGGGAGGCCTATGCCCATCAGTGGACATCCAAAGGCTGAGGTTGTTGGGAATGAAGATTCTTATGTAACGCATTTTAAAATATCTTGAATAATATGTTTATATTATTATGAGTAATAAATTGTTTGCAAGTGTATAATTTTAAAATGTTACAACAATAAGTTTAAATGGTTTCTCGTTAACCTATTGTATGAAGTAGTTAACCCTCACTTATATTAATAAGTAGGTAACATTAAAGCGTACCAACTGTGGACTGGCTTACTTTTATATAAAGTTACTTTTATATAAAGTTACTTTTATATAAAGTTACTTTTATATAAAGTTTTTCGTCTACTTTTATTAAAGTTTTTCGTCTTACTTTTATATTAAGTTTTTCGTCTGAGTTAATTTTAATATGAAGTGCTTTTTTTCTTACGAATCCAATTTATTAAACAAACATCCGTCAAACTAAGATAAACATAAAAATACGATTAGCAAATAACTAATCACAATATTCATAACGATAGATCAAAGGATATCGAAGTTTAAATCTCAAGTATATAGATATAATAAAATACAGTTTTTGTTTTTTTTTATAGAGTAGGGGGCAAACGAGCAAATGGGTCACCTGATGGTAAGTGACTGCCGTCGCCCATGGACACCCAGGGGTCAGCAAGTGCGTTGCCGGCCTTTAAGGAAGTTATACGCTGTTTTCTTGAAGGTTTGAATGTCGTATCGGTCCGGAAATACCGTATACGACAATACGACAGTTTTATATATGTAACGTTAAATAATGCTTTGTACCTACTAGTTGAAGATTGAATGAATGACTGAAGAAAGTACAAGTCTAGTAATATAAATCTCCGAAACCGGCCAGCGTGTACGGAGAGAGTAAGGATAATAGTAGGTACATAGTATCTTGGTATCGAGTGATTCTGTGTGATGCTAACCTAATGTCTCATAGTGTGGTGCTAACCTGTCTGATAGACTACATATATGTACAAATATATACTTATATAACTACTTTGTTACGTCCAAATATAAAATACATAGGTACTCATACTTACAACACGAATATTTCGTTCCGGGTGGGAATCGAAATATTTTTTCAGTTAAACGTGACATTGTTCTCGTTGCTAATTTCTGAATAAGACCTTACCTCCCCCCATTTCATAAGCCTGGCGAAATCCGTAGGATTCCATGCGGTGATGTGCGCACTGGTGACGCCTGTTCCCTCGCCCACGTGCACGAAGCCGAAGATTTGATCTTGAGAGTCGTCGAGTAGCGCCTCGTAAATCAATACGTGTACGCGACACATATCCCAGCACGTGAATTTGTTAGCGTTCAATTTGCCTGCAAAGGAATAAGTTATGAAGTGTGAAAATACGATAGGCGGAACTCTTAGTTGTGAGGTTTATTAAAAAATTATTATTACATGAATTTATCACATTAGCTGTGCGGTATTTAGGCGCTAAACAAAAAACCACTTTCGCACCTATTCGACTAATCCCTCGTATTGTTATAGCATTTCGTGTCTCTTAGTCGGTTTATGCCAAACAGTTTAGTTCAGCCCTGTCGAAAAATTTTATCGGCTAATAGTCACTTTCCTAAAATGCTACTCGCCGACTTTGCACAGCTGTCATCGTTACATTACATTCACACATAACTACGCATAATAGGTATTTTCAATCCACAAACATAATTATATTACATGGGGGAACAGTTAATTAAAGTATTTACATTTAATATGGCGACATTAAAATACACATAATCGCACATAGCACAATAAATACATGACAATATGCTTGGCATTCGAATTAGAAATAATTATATGTTATAAATAAAGTAAATTAAATATAACAATAAGGCCTCTATAACTGTGACTCGGTCCACGTTCCATCAATCCACTGTCCCATTTGAGCTCAACCCATGGTACCAACTTTATAAGCGTATTTACAAATTTAATGACAATTGATTAAATGTTATGTATCATATATAACAAATCTAGTATATTAAGGATCACGCGAGGCCTCTATTTGAGCAGATTTGTATTACGTCAATAACACGAATAACAAACATCAAATATGACGATGACGCAACGAAAGCAATCGCGAGCATATTCGCGCGAGCACACCTCCATGTACCTAATTCGTAACGAGTAATCATGTTACAGAACAAACAAAGTTCTTACTCATGTTGTAAACGATGACCCGGCGACCCTTCGCGTCGCGCACCGGCGACACTGCCATGTACCTTGAATTAGGAAACATTCGTTATATAACAGGTGAAATTTTTATTTACATAACCACTACGGCCAGTGGTTCAAGGTGACCGCGGCCTCACGTGGGATCAAACCCGCCTAGGACAACAATTTAAAGAATATATGTATACGCACACTTGAGCAGTTTATTTGGTAAGAAACGTCTAATTTCGTAACTATGTTAGTATATTCCATTTTTTTCGCAAGATTTCGCCAAATGTCACATTGCAATTAGTGGTACGCTTTTTACGTTCGTGTGTTGTTTTATAGCTTGCTTTGATGTAATAACAACTGTTCAGCCGGGTAAAGGAACCTGCAATACGGAAAGCTCAGAGTAAACACCCTGCTGAGGTAGCCAGAGATAGAGTTACCTCGGTATTGTATTTTAATGTCAATTATGTATATTAAATAAACAGAGATGGGACTGGTAAGCAGTGTTGATGAGCAATGACGACAATTGGCATACTGTGATTATATTTAAGTGTTAAATCGATATATTTTGGGAGCGTCACCGCATACTGCGCAATACAGTTTATTGCTATGCAATATTCGATCCTTGCAAATTATATAGATCTGAAATATACTCCCTTCGGCAAACTTGACTCTCGATGGCAAATATGAAATAATTATCACATTTTTCGAAAACGCTGAAACTACTTTTAATATCTGCATCCAAATTAATAACTTTTGTTACATAAAGATAGCCAAATAAACATACTCGTATAACGAATTTCATTTACCATCAGTTAACAACAGACCACAGCGTGCAGACTGTTCTAAGTTAATTAAGCAAAAGTTTAGTTACTGCGCTCAAAGCCTAACCCAGTTATGATGTCAAGTGAGTTACATCGAACAAAGTTCCAGACAGTTCCAGAACAAGTTTCCATGCGATAGTAATCTACATACGGCAGTTTGTACATAATATGAACGTACATAAAGTTTTAAACATCTAGTAACAGAATAATTTATTCTTGTTCTCACATTACATTGTAATTAGTTACAAGATTATTTTTGTTTTAATCAAAATTAACTAAATGTGAGCTGTTTGTAAATCAAATTAAAGTCCAATTGAGATTAAAACGACTGCAATTGAGATTGAAAGATCGGCCACGCGCTGTAGTTGGTTGTCAGACTTCACACGCCGCAGAAAACATTATGGAGAAATCTCAATGGTGTAAGTTTCCTCACGATGTTTTCATTCACACTTATAGCGATATATATCAATTTTATTAAGCACGTAACTGCTCTATTTTAGATGTGCGACAGACAGTTCAAACACGAGGCTATCGGAATAGAACTTGAAATCATGTAATTATGAAACAAATGAAATTATGTAAGATTATAAAGATTCTAAATTGAATCTAAAAATTGAAACGCCTTGGCAAACGTAGGGTAGAACGCCCTCCAGCTAGGTGGAGTGACGATATACGCAAAGTGGCTGGCAGTGGTTGGATGCGAAGAGCCGAAGATCGAGCTCAGTGGCGTGCTATT
Organism: Microceris scylla; assembly: GCA_018245595.1. Taxonomy (NCBI): domain Eukaryota; kingdom Metazoa; phylum Arthropoda; class Insecta; order Lepidoptera; family Hesperiidae; genus Microceris; species Microceris scylla. The sequence goes on along the minus strand of DWDT01002932.1, from coordinate 18 downwards.
GGAGAGGCCTATGTCCAG
>DWDT01002931.1:0-13004 GCA_018245595.1 Microceris scylla | reverse complement strand
GATTGTTGTGTCAACTAGCCCTATACGTAATACATGCCGACAACGCGAAGTTTCTCGATTTGTTCGTCGCAATACTCGAACCGCGAAGTTTCGAGATCTATCGGCCGTAACAGTATGTATAGTAGTGAGATGACCACTAATATTGCAACTAATAAACACTTTGCCAGGTCATGAAAGACCCTTATGAAATTAATTAGCCAAATAATGCTCCACCACAATAGAAGACATCAGTTACTCAAATATAAATCGACTAATTGTACAGCTATGGATGATACTATTACAAATATCAGCACCCTCTTACCTTGGGCCATGTGGAAACTGATTCGTGTAGTTCAGCCAGCTTGCTAGCCTCGTATACTTGCTCCGCCGACTTAGTCAAGTCTCCGTAGTGCAAGTTGTGGAATATTGTGTCATGGAACAGCACGCAATCCTAAAAGAAATGATTAAATAATTTATTGTACACATGGGGACAAAGGGTTCATTAAATACCTACATAATGACTATTTAAAATAAATATAAGATGCATAAAAAATAAACCAAGTGTAATTAATAAAGTTGTAATTAAATTACATTAAAACTTTTGATATGAAATAATTTCATTATTTTAATTTCTTTAACTAAAGATTTAATCTACTTATCAATTTCAATTCTGTACATATATACATCTTCACATCAGGTCCCTTAAAGGATAGACAGATGCCACGGAATTTTAAACCCTGATGTAATTGCAATATTAATCATGGTTATACAAAATGACTTTACAGCCTAATTCTCAAGTTAACTGCAATACACTGAAGTCAATTGTACAATGGAAATAAATTGATTTCATGCATTTGGTGATGGACTTCTATCTCACCTGTGGTACTATTGCAATGACTTTTCTCAAGCTGAGTAAATCTACATCTTTTATGTTCTGGCCTGCAACTAATATCTCTCCCGCCTGCGGCTCAAAGAATCTATACAGGAGGCGGACCATTGTGGATTTTCTGTCAAAAATACAAAATAGGTAATATTAAGAATATTCTTCATATACCCAAAATTGACTAACAGTAAATATTGAGAATAGCTTGGTCCACTTTTGTATTACGGATAAATTACAAGAACAGTGTGCATTTTATTTTAACTGATTTGTGTGATAAATATTGTGTGTACTTTGCAAATCAATAATTGTACTTATAAGTATAGCATTATATAAAGCTTGTATTGCAATGACTTATCAAAAACATAAAACTGTTATTATTATAGCGTCACGCAGGTCCATTACAGGGTAGCCAGAGTGCATCGCGTGCCAAATGTCGCCATTCTTAAAGATGTCATGCGCTTCTTCTTCACTCATCACTTTCTTCATAGACGCATCTTCTCAAATAGGTAACCTGCTGAATACAGTGTGGGTACAGAGTGCTCACCCGCTGCCAGAGCCACCCACGATACCGATCTTCTTGCCGGCCGGGATGCTGAAGCTGAACTTGTTAAATATTGGTTTCCCATTTATATACTTGAAACTGACATCTCTGAACTCTATCGTAGCCGTCGTGGCGTCCACTTTGAGAGGTGGTGCTTGTTCTTTTTCCTGTAATGATTATTAAGAATTGTATCATTTATACCCATTAAAACTAGTAACAGTACATGATTGGATAGTTTGGATTTGTTATAAGATTGGCAGATTAATAAATCACACAACAGATGTACAATACTAATATTGATGGATACAAGTGTCAAGGGAGTCCAAGACTTATCTTGATGAAATATGTCAGATACTGGTTGATTAAGGAGTCTGATGTATCGGGAGATGGATGTAAGATAGAGTATATGGGACTCAGTGCCCTTTGCCTACCCCTTAAGTGACCCGATGTAATGATAGAATAATAACTATAATTATGAGTAATACTACTCACTCGTATCCTGGACTGCACAGTCATCAAAGTGAACATAGTCTGCATATCAATCAGCGCTTGTCTGACCTCCCTGTACACAGAGCCGAGGAAACCCAAAGGAATCGACAGTTGAAACAGTAGACCGTTCACCATCACGAGGTCGCCTACTGTCATGTGTCCTGGAAATAGAGAACGAATACATTTAACATTCACAGATGTCATTAAATCTATGTAATAAGCCAACTCGTACACAAATGTACTTGTGTATAAGAATAACCCTATGAATTAAAGTCATACATTTCAGTTTAAAAAAAAATATTTTCAATGTGATTATTTTCACTTCTGTTTTTTTTTACTTTTAAAGTTGTGGCTTCCTATGTATTTTGACTCTTTTTTTGTCTAACTCTTAAATGAACAGTGTAAAAACTGGTAAGATATTGTAAATATTAGGTAAACTACGGTAAGGATATTTTTTATTTTGGGTTTGGGTATATATACCTTTCGCGATCTCACTGGCAGCCATCAACATGATAATACTGAGTCCGCCGCTGAAGATGGCGTGCTGGCCGAAGTTCAGCAGCGCCAAGCTGGAGGCGGTCTTCAGCGACGCGTGTTCGTACTTCTTGAGGCTCGCATCGTACTTTTCTAATTCGTATTTCTCATTGTTAAAATACTGAAAATTAAAATGAATATTTCAAATTTTTTTCTTTGTTTATCACTTCCTTACACGAGCTAGAGGGCCAGTTCCAAAATGTAAACCTAAACATATAAACATAAATATTTTTGTTTTAAAAGTATATTTTAAAATCATTACGTGGTTCATACACGGAAATAAACAGTAAACGTCTATACATTTTTTTATATTCTTTAAAAAAAAATTAATGAGACTAAGAGCGCTATAAATTAAGTGTATTAAAATGTCCCCTTTTGAATGGTACATAGTTAATATAAAGTGAAAAAACAACTAAAAATATAATAACTGGATCGTGTGACCTTGACAAGTCGATAGTATTGCCCAAGGCAATGTTCTTTTGCAATTATGACATTTAAATAAGAACAAATGAATAACAAAGGCCTTATTACAGATTTTGCACACTTTTTATTTTCATGGTCGTATGTGCGTAGATTGTGGGAACAGGTACGCGTTCAGCGGTGTCGACGTGATCGTAAGTGAGCACTGCTGGAAAACGGGAGCAATCTCTGGGAGGGAGCGGTGTGTACCTTGACAGTCTCGTAGTTGATGAGCGAATCGACGGCCTTGTTGCCGGCCTCATTCTCAGCCTTGTTCATATAAACCCGGAATTTGGTGCGCCACTGCGTCACGGCCAGCGTGAAGGCCGCGTACACGCCCACACACCCCAGCGCCACGCCTGCACACACACACACACACACATACCTATGTACATATAGTATGTACACATTGCATACACAGATAAACCCATGTACACACGTACACATATAGTACCATTGGATGGTAAGTATATGAATGTATTCAATATAATTGCTACAGGTTATTAGGAACCAAACGTTACATATTAACAATGTACTTGTATTTAATTTATGGATTAGAGACCAAGCAGCAATGAAATGACTACCTATATTACAGTGTGCAGTCAAGAATGTATTAAATGCTATTACGAACAACAAATCACATTGGACAAGAAGTCTAGGAAAATTTCATCAAGGACACAAAAGTGAGGAAATGCTACCATCTGTCGCTTGGCATGATAGACTCTCATAAAGATCCATATATTATTGAAAACAATGTATTGTCTTGACAACCTATCAAAAATACCGACAAGACTAGTTGGCACGCAGTTAGCCGACCAACATTATTGAAATGATTGCAAGAGACAATGTATCGGACGCCAAACACTGAATATGACTGACATCTCAATTTCGTTCTGTAATGTTCCATTATTTTGAGAATAGATGTTTAGACAAAGAGAGTGAATAATGCAGAAAAGAAACACGTCAGTTCTGTAAAGATAGAGATATTTGGCACTTGATGTCCACTGTCTACATCATAAGGGACTTGGCATAATGAAATCTTTCTTTTAAAATCGGTTATTTCTCATTTTTAAGCATACCCTCTAGAAAAAACTATACATGATGTAATTAGTGTTTTACCTGCGAAAGCCATTCCACCTTTCAAACCCAATATAGCTGACACCAACGTCAGTTCAAATATCGTTGGGACTACGTTGAACACCATAGCTGAGAGGACAAAATTTATTGCCCGAGAGCCACGATCGATGGTCTGCAAAAAATTCACCACCATCATCATCAGCCTACTCCCGTCCACTGCTAGACAGACATACATAGGCCTCTCCAATATCCTCTTTCATAAAAAATAATTAGCTGTGCCGGGTTTGACCCGCTTATTTTAAAGGAAATCGTAGATAGACAATTTACAGTACTTCATCACAGAAAATCTTTTTGATACATATTTTCGTGTATTATTAACATTTGTTTTCCTGTTAACCGGGCCCTGTTATAAACAGACTTGATCCAAGTGTAAAATTGTTTTAATTTTACCTTATCTTCCAATCTATTCGTACAAATAATATGCTATAATGGACAAAGTTACTGTTTATAAAATTGTCATTAAAATGAAATAACTTGACTAATATGCCATGCTAATGAAAATGCCAGCCTATACCAAATAATAAAAAAGCACTACATATTACCTTAGACAAGGCGCCAGTCTGTCTGCCCAAATGGAAGCTTAGATCTAAATTGTGCAAATGAGAGAACACATTACAAGCCAGTCTTCTGATGGAATGTTGGGCCACCTTGGCGAACACTGCATTCCTTAACTCATTGAAACCTGCCGCTGTTGCTCTGGCTATACCATCTGAAATCAAGAAAAAACTAATTATTTGCATCGTATCATTGGTCATACCATTGTTAAATGATGGTCCAGAATGTGAAGGACCAAAGATATGCAAACTTCACTCACTAAGCTTTAGGTAGAGAAGAGAATCATAGCTAGCAATGCACCACAACATGTGTGCCCATAAGATTTCACTATAAGTGTACTTTTATATTGAAGACAATAAAAAATACCATTTACTTGAATAAAATACAAGATCATTTTATAAAATCTACTTACATCCAACCAGCAAACTGAATGCAGCGGTACTCAATGCCTGGGGCACAGTGGCCATACCCAGCAATACATCACCAGTAGATGACGTCACAGACTGGTTCACTTCATCTACAGCGAATTTGAAGAGAAAAGGCACAGTTATATTCATCACTTTCGCACCAAATAAAAGTGACAGGGACAACATCACTCTATTCCTGATCGCCTCATTGTCCTGTAAAACAAGTCAAATTCAATGTCATATTTATAATGCAAAGAATAGTAAATGAGAGGCCTTAATGAAACATGGCAGTATTTGTTGAGCCATCTTAGGTAATGCTTTAATTATTATTTATGTGTATTGTGTATGTATTGAATCAGGAATATAAAATCTTATAGTATTAATTTTAACAACAGCAATCGTTATTATAAGAATTTTCAATGCCTTACTGACTGCAGAAATATTTTAATTTTCGCAATTGCAATTCTACCACTCAAAGATAAAAAGAGATTCATTTCATTTTATTCAATGAGTCAGAAATGAATAAATTACATCACTGTATCTCAAAAAGCTGATTTCTTATTGTTATTGGTACTATATAAAAAAAATATGTCAGTACAAATGTAGTTATGCTTAGTCATGGAATCTAGCAAGTGATAAATAATCTGATTATAAATAAACTTTCTCAAGCTAGGTGCAACTGTTTGTGTGACACATCAATTCTTCAATATCTGAAAATATTAACATACTTCAAATAATACTTGCATTGTAACATCCTCAAAGAAAATTTCTCAAAAGTTACCTTTGGCCATACATACTCCAACATGCCCCTAATCATATCGGTTCCAGAAACTGGCTTGGCATCCCCCAGGTTGATATCTTCACGGGACAGAACAGAAGCGCCTGGATGAAAGCAGTCTCTCTTTTGGATACCTAGGGATGGGAGATTAAATGAGGATTCATTTAGGAGAAAAGGTCAGAGCGAAAATAGAAAGGTTGTGGAAGGATGTAAGAGGGCTACAGGTTTGCCACATTATTTTAATTATGGGTATTAAATCATTAAGCTTATCATTACTTGTTATCACTTAATTAGGCAATTACAAATTTTCTACAATGTTATCATTTTCATCAAATTTTTTTTTCATATGGTGGTTTCATATGGTACTTTATAATATTTTTAGAGCTATATGTCAAATAGATTACCACAGTCATTTAAAGTTATTGAAACTCATCTCATGGGATGTTTAGGATTTTTAATTTTTATTAAATATTTTTGGAATTTGACTTAAACTGTCTCTTTGACCAGAAACACAAGATTGAGAAATTCTCTGTTGTATTGAAACTGTTTATGTACATAAGTAAAATGTCAACAATAATGGATGATAGGAAAGTATTTAGTAATAAAATCTAATTAAAACATCTAAGTATGTGACAGCCCTGGACAACAAACAAAGGAACAGTGCAGGAGAGGGAGGACTGCATGTCAACCAGGCATTAAAACAAAACAAAGAAAAATAAAAAATATTAGCACAGAAACTTATGAGCAAATAAATGGTGAATTAGTAATGAAACATACACTATAGAATCTATAAATAATTTCATACTCTATGAAACAAAAGTACATATGTTTTGAATAATTATTTTCATGAACCTTCCCTTTATTATTCTTAGTGATTACTTTTACTACAATTGTGACCAAAAAATTAGATTAAATGCATTATGCATAGGAACAATTTGTAAAGTTTGATTTCTTATACAGAGGTATAAAATGACAAAATACTTCAAGCCATGTGCAACTAATAATACTTATGTGATTACTATGTAGCTGGCAGATTATGGTATGGGGAGGCCTGTCTAGGGACAGCAACATGTAAAAGTGTCCCACAGACAGTAGTGTTTACAGTGCGAGAAGCTGAGCTATGTGATCACTAAACTGAAACCTAAGCATGGGAAATATAGGCAAAAACCTCTCAGGGAGGCCTAAATCTAGCAATGGAGATGGATAGGCTGATGATGATGACTATTATATATAACATTGTTTTTATTTCGTACATGGAGGTGTAATTATATTACATAGTACTCTTGTTCAATAAATGCATAGGATACACTAAAACTGATGTTTTATTAGTATGTACTTAACTATAAACACAATATGAAGTAGAAAAATTTTAACTGATGAGATTAATTATTGATAGCTAGATCTTGTCGGTTAAAAATACAGTACCTATTTATACAGAACAAAACAACAACCTGCATTAACATTAAAATGAGACAAAAATAATGGAGGACATTTAGAAAATATATTCATTAGTTATGAATCTAAGTAAGACAAGCAAAAGTGGTCTTCACCTCAACATACTTTTATATGATATATTAAGTGAACCAAGATTCTGTGCAGTCATACAGATGCATTCTATTTGCTAACAGTGTATGTGGTCTGCATGGTTATTGTTTTAAATAAAATTGAATAGACATTGATATAATAATAATAATCGACCCATATCATTCCACTCTTGGAATATGGGTCTCCTCTCATACTGAGAGGGGTAAGGCCTTAGTCTGCCACACTGGCCATTTGCAGGTTAGCAGACTTCACACATCTTAGAATTTATTTTATATAAATTCTAAGCAGTGCAAGTTTCTTGACTCTTCGCTGTTAGCATGTGACATTAAAATTAAAATGTACATTTGGAAAGATGTGTGTGCCATTGATTTGAATTCAGCACCTCCAGAGTGAGAGGCTAAATTCCTAACCACTAGACCATCACTGTTATGTCTATCACATAGCAATGATAGACATTGATAGTACAACAAAAATTTTCTAGAACCAAACAACTTTAAATGCCCAGTTAGGGTACCTGATTGCAGGTCCAATATCCAATTTTCACCCTGGAAAATCATTATTGGAAAGATTCTATGAAATTGTACATATTGTGCATTATCTATATAAATGTGTGTGTGAGAGTAACATTATCTATATAAATATATGTTGTCATGCCGCCTGTTTGTTTTTGTTATATAACTGCCTTGTTGATCAAGTTGGTTGCAAGCATGTTTGCCGATCAGAAGATGCTGGGTTCAAATCCCAAGTTGGCTGCTATTGGACTACTACTAGAAATTCTAAATTAGAAGTATTTAATTTAGAATTTCTAGTAGTAACTCAGAGTGTAAATCTCTACTCACTGTTTGGCAACAGGCTCACAAGTCTTATGGAATAGCCATAAGACTTATACTGGTGAAACATAGGGGTGTACTAGACTGCCTACCCCTTCAGGAATTACAGGTGGGGTGTTAAGGTTGTTATAATCACATATGCAGATTGTCAGTTATTCCTGTACTGGTTTTGAGTTCAAACAGCTCTGTAGGTACTTTAATTAAAATTTTATCAGTGTCTGCCACTAACCAGTATCAATGCCTCTTAACTAAGAAGTCAATCTGGAAAAGACCAGTGTATTATATGCTAAGCCCACATAGTTTTAATGTTCCATGGCAAGCAGTATGAGATTAGTTAGTTACATTATTACATCATAGCAGTGATAGCCTAGTAGTTAAGAATTCAGCCTCTCACTGCGGGGGTGCTGGGTTCAATACCATGGCACACACATATTTACAAAAGTGTGAAGTCTGGTAACCCACACTTGACCAGTATAGTTGGCTATGGCCTTAACCCTCTTAATATGAGAGGAGGCTCCTATTCCAACAGCAGAATGACAAATGGATCAATTATAATTCTTTTTTTGTAACCAAAACCATAGGGTTATTAATCATATTGTTATATACTGCATATATCATATATAGAAAACACATCTCATTAATGTCCTTTGCTCTTGTAATTGGTTGGATGCAAGTAATAAGGTCAAATCATTAACAAAAACAATGTCTCAATTAAGAATTCAAGAGAAATCTTTGTATAATTAAATTCTATTATGCAAAGTACTCAAAATAATATCTCAATGTGAACAGTATCTGTACACTACTATAACTAATTATTGTCCAAGCTTTATTTCCAGACATATGCATAGTACAAACACAGTAAAGATAATATTTTATAAGATTGCTTTTAAAATATTATCTTTACTGTATTTGTACTATGCATATCAAAATTGTACTACTATTGTTTTTGTGTCCTGTATACATGTAAGTTTCAATTGTACTTTCAAATTACAGATCTTTTTATTATAAAATGCATTCCAAAAAGCAAAATTTTACTAGGGCCATTTTTATGTACTGTGTTTGTACACATTGCATCCACTTTGTACATTAAACCTTTATTTAACTGATAACATAAACAAACAATTGGTTAACGAATATGTCATGTCACTTCCTAAACACAGTGCAAGGCCAATAGATTACGCAACTATGGTAAATCAAAAACTATTCAACAATTCCAAATGTACATCGCAGAATCTAAATAGGTTTATAAGCAAATTTGTATCATCATACATACCAACAGGAATTTTTCCCGTTTTTGGTTTGTTTGCCAGAACCACTGCCAAAACATTTTTTGCCGTGTCCTGGCCGCCTGCATTGCTTGGTGTCGATGTAGAATAAAACTAAAATATAAAACATAACTAACAATTAATATTCACCACGGAACAACACTTAAAAAACACCTTTTTAACAATAATATAGCGACACAACACAATTTGTTATACATACTCTAAATTTACTTGCAGGATATGCATGGCACATTAAATTAAATTGTGGCTTATTCAAAATAATAGATTTTCTACTAGAATATGCTTTTGTAAATTTAACATGATTTTTTAATATTTTATCGAATCGCCTATTTGACAGCAATGCAACGGCCATGATGGCAAAGTGACACTAAAAGTACTGACAGTCAACAATAGACAGCAAAGACAATGACAATCGGTTGTTACGATGTTGCCAGTACCATTAAAAATCTGTCATTCTTGTTATTATAATATAATTATTATTCGCATAATAAAAGATGTGAGCTATCAGATAGGAGCTACCATTTTTATCTTCTCGTTTAAACAAGATTTTTTCATAGCTTAAAATAAATATTGTTTATGATATATTATCGTCACGCCAGATTCATTACGGGATATGCAGACATCATTCAGTCTATTTCTATTCCTATAGATCTATTATACTTATTATCTCATCTATTTTTATTCCTATAGATTTATTATACGGCTTCTACCTTCAATGCTCCTTTTAAACATCCACATTTGTTTCGAAAACTTTAAACTCCCTTTCAGCAAGTTTCTGACCTTTTTGGATAAGGTAGGGTAATCTTAATCTCCCTCAATACCTACATACTAAACATTTGCACGTTAACATCAAATAGTCGTGTTGTAAATATGTATTGTCATTCTTTCATCTAATATTCTTATTACATATCTAAACCATGAAAGTAGACATGATAGCACCCAATACGACCAAAAATTGTTCAATTTTTATTTTATGTATATGGTTTCAGATACTTTGATCCCTCGCCAGATAACATCAAATGTATCTCGCAAAGCATTTAACTCTTGGTCTGACTCCACAATTGCATCTATTCTAGTTTTCGTTATATATTTGTTTTGTAATTCATGTAGAATATCTGAACTCTAAACCATTGGACTATTCAATCTGATAATGTCTTCAATTTTTAACTTTAACTACTAATTAATCTTATTATACTTGAATTATTTTAGTTGTATGTTCATGAAAATAGTTTGGATTTTTTATGTGTTATTCAATAAGTTTATTTCTAGTAGGTTCTTTCAAAATAAAATTTCATACATTTGAAATCTAACATTTAATAAATTGTTCTAAAATATGAACATACTGACACATGAGTTCTTTACAATTACTTAAAATAAGACATTGATTTTCTGAGTTCTCTAGTTTTTTTGTAGCTTCTTTAATACTAACAAGCTTGTCTTTGACCATTGGCATAATTAAATCTAATAATACTCTATCATTGGAACAAAGTGCCGCTGAATAAATTAATCTACTAACATCCATATTTTGATCATAAAAATACTTGACAACCATCAATATACCATAGAAATTAAAACTTAGGCCTCTAGAGTCTATATATAAATCTTTGGCTAAACCATGGCTATCTATAAATGTGAGTTGATCATTAGACAGTTTAATTCCATTTGACTTTAAAAATGTTTCTATACTTTCAAATTTAAATGTTACAAAATCTAAGTCATTGGAGGGTAGATAAAATCCATACTCAGTGATTAATTTTAAATTGTGGCTATCTCCGTAGCATATGAACACCTGTGTATATGGATCAAAATTATTTTTTGTGTAAATAGAAAATCTCACATCAGAAAATACATCATGTTTTAATTTTGATATTGTCACATACTCAATATCTCTACTTACCAATAGTTTTGTTTCATTTTTAGCATTTGGACTGTGGTTAATCATATCCAAGTAAGGACATAAAGATATTTTTGTGTTATCAGTAACCATTGCTAATATTGAATTTTGTGTTTGTAAATCAACAACATTCGACAAATCCATATAAACACACCTGGTGTTGACAGTAAAATATGCCCATTCATAAATAGACATATTAAAATATTCTTTTAACTTTTGTACTGAATTATTACAGCTTATATTATTATTTAAAATATCTAAAAATATATGAAATGTGGTTTCTATTACATCTTTTTGTTTTGAGATCACAGCTAATATTTCAGTGTCAATCAAATATTTTAATTCCATTGGCAGAAAGTAAGGAACTGTATAGGATTTTGGCAAGTTTTCTAGGTAAATGTGCCATTTAGAATTTGAGCCTTGTGCTCTAAGAAACACTAAATAGAAGGCCATCAATGACTGAAATGACACAGACTGCTTATGGACTATTAAACAATTTTGCTTATTTTCTAAAAATATGTTACAAAATGTAGTATCCATCAGCAAACTTGTCACATTAATTGTCAAATTGAGCGGTAAATTTATCAACTCTTCTCCGGCTAAAATTTTTTTTTTCGTTAATACTCCTCTTCCCGTGTCACTAAAAACAGCCAGTACTAATTTGTTGCTACGACGAACTCCTTGTCTAGCAAGCCACGAGTTTAATAAAATAAGTTCTTTGTCGTCATCACAACAACGAAATTCACAAGTCTTCTTATGTTTCCTTTTTCGCTGTGTTCTACCCATTATTGATATCGATTCACCATAATATTTAAATACAAGACAAAAAGTGAAAAACACTGATATAGATTTGCACAAATAAATTGACGAAGTTTCGTGGAAAATATAAAAATATATCGATCGCTCGTCTAAAACATATATTACAAACTTCACACAACCGCGGTTTCAATGTTTGTTTGACAATTTGGTATAACATTTCCTAACTTGTCAAATAATAATGTCCAATTCGTTAACTCTTTGCTGTCAAAATCAAAAGTTAACTGTCAAGCGTCAATCATAGACTTCAGTAAAGTTACATTTAGTTTTTGTATTTTTTAGCTCATGAAATGTCTTATATTATCATCTGCTTCATTGTTAAATTTCAATAAAACTATGGACTCTCTGTGTCGATTACTTTAATTTCGTGAACAAAAAATGGCACATTTATATTCTTTCATTCACTATAAATTAATCAAAAAGTAGGATGTTGAAAAATATTAATGCGAGTGATGATTTCTGTCAGAATTCAAACTATAATGATGTGCGAAGCCTAGAAAGAAATAATTTTTATCACAGCATTGATTTTAATACTGACGCTTAAAAAAAATACGTAATATTTTGAATATGGAATATCTTTTAAGATTGGAATAGGCAAAATAAATCACTCAGTGCAGTTCCGTGTTAGTTAATAATTTTTATTAAAATCTGGAGAAACCAATAGGCCAATTAAAGGGATGGCATAATTATAAATGTTTTACCGTCATTCAAAATAACAACGAAATCGTTAAAATCTAATAACGCTACAAAAGTATAAAGTTATTTATTTTAAATGTAATAAATAAGAAAAACTTTCTGAAATGCCGTACTTTACAATAAAATCCTTACATATCCTGTCAAACGTTGAAAATTATTAAGAAATTATAAATTT
>DWDT01002930.1:0-13005 GCA_018245595.1 Microceris scylla | reverse complement strand
AAGTGCTGTTTATATACAAAAGATGAGTCATACAATAGCTTTAGGTTGAGTGAGCAAGGTAGGGTATTATTTGACCAACCCCGATTGTGCGAACTTCCTTTTCTTATACCCCTTTCATTTATACAATTCGAAACAAGTTGTGACATGTTTACAGCCCTGTTTTTTATATGTAATAATACAATATTTAATTAACAAAATCTTATAAAGTATGAATGTAAACTTATAAACTATGAACTAATAAATCACTAATATAATTGAATCACTTAAATATTTTATGTATAAACTAGGCATTGACATTGTCCTGAACAGTATGTACCCATAAAAATAGGTACAAAATGGAAATCCAGATGTCAAGTATGTTCATGGTTTGTTAATGGTGTTAAAAAGAATTGTGTACACCAACTTGTTATTAACACTTACAAATATTTGTTATTCTATTAGTTTATACCTGATGTTTTCGATGACTTATCTCATAGAGTTTGTCTTGTGTGAGAAGTACTTTGTTTGTTTGTGAGTGTCTGTTATGTTGGTACTAAACCAGCTGGATAGAATTAAAGCAATAGCTTGACTGGTAGTGTGCTTACAATAATTGGTGTATAAGAGCCAGCATCATAGTAATCTTTATCAATTCAATTTTTTATTAGGAGCATTTTTACTGTTTAATTCCTTACTATTTATTTTACTTTACTTAAGAGAACATTTAACCAATTATACAATTCAGGATAGGCTATACATATGGGCTATATGCATAAAAAGTCTTAAACATTTTTTAGAGCACAGTGAGTTTGATGATGTGCAGCTGACAGTGCACCCAGGTGGACCGGCGGGTCCGTTACAAGCCGTAGTAGCTCGCTGGAAGGTGTGCGGCTCCATCTCCCCGCCTGACAGTCGCCGGATATCTATGTCTGTCATGGATGGCAAGACTGTTGATATGGCAACTGTTATTCTCGCTGTGTCATCGGACTCCGAAGGTGAGTTTCTGTCATAGCATTCCTAACGAATTTTCTTTAAAAGGTCATTATTCAATGTATCATATAAGTGACAATGTAGTATAAAAAATATATTTTTTTGTTAAGAAGTCAGAACGTCATGCACTCTGGTCTTGAAATTGATAATTTAATCAACATCAGATAATTTATTTTCTTGGCCATATAAGTACAATGCTTATACAGTATGTTTCTATTTATGAGTGCCATTTTCGTCTGATTTTACAGAAATGATATATACATACCTTCACAACTCTACATATCTTCCGAGAACATGGAGTTGCAAATATCACTATCATTGCACATCTGTTAAAAAGATGTTGATGGAAATTATAACATTTATTATTACTATATTCTAGGCAAGTGGTGCACATTCCTTCCACCCGGTGTATACTCTGCAAGAGTAGAAGTGTCCAAGGAAGAACAGAGAGACGGTCTACAGTGAGTATATATTTAAAATCAACAATTTCTTTCATTCTTTATTCTCTGCTTCAGTAATTCTTAGATTTTGCAATTGATTTCCTTGTATTTGTCTCATTCATCTGAATGAAATGCAATAAATGAAATTCGGATTTTCTGACCTAAAACTGTACTGTACTATCCAATACAATAAATGTACCACATATATTCAGGACAACAAAGTATATGAATACTAATTGTCAAATAAAAGTCAATTATATGCCGCCAGCTAGAAATTAATTTCAGCTGCAAAACATAAAGTTGTTTTCGTGAATCGTCTTTGTAAATATGTAGGCACCTTTTATCGTATATCATAATTACATATGTACGAGAACTAGATGACGGTGATGCCGAGTTGTGCAGTGACCAGTACTATTAACATGTATAAAACGGTTTTATTTCTAGGTTCTTCCCTGAGTGGAAGCAGGTGACAGTGGCGCACGCGGCGGTGGGCGGTATTTCGTTCTCGCAGCTTCGCGCCACGGTTGTGGGCGACGTTGAGTGTGATTCCCCACTGTGCAAAAATCTCATGGTGCACCTCAGGCAGTTGTCTGCGGATGGGGGCTACATTGGCGCCACACGAACTGCACCAGTCGTGGGTAAGTCGATAAAGGTTTCATAGCTTCTAGTATTTAGTTTTATAATTGTACTTGACAAGCAAGGGAATATTTTTTAGTTATGTAAAGTTACTGAGATAATAAATTTTTGTGTATGACTTGTTAATGAATTAGTATCTATCTATGTCGAGTTGTTTGACATTTACTTAAGTGTTTTATTCGTACATAAATATTCGTATAATTTTTCTAGGACATACTAGAAATATTGGTTAGATTACTTTGATACTTTTACAATTTTGAGGTGAAGTGGGGGAATCTGTAGATAAGGGTATGGTGTGTCAGATGGGCAGTACGTGTTTGAAGAGGTGGTGCCGGGTAACGTGGAGGTGTGGGTGGAGGAGCCGCGGCTGTGCTGGCGCGCGAACAAGCAGCGCGGCGCCGCGGCGGCCGAGCGCGCGCGCATGCCGCCCTTCCGCTTGCGCGGCGTGCGTTTGCCCCTCACCGCCTCTCATTCCATGCAGGTGCGTCCCAGACACTGTTCTCATTTCTGCTATTTTCTTCTCACAAGTACCCATACCAATCATTATCCTTTCTACTACGATATATGATCTCTCCTATCAAAACTAAGTTCAACTTTTATTAGTCAATTGTTACTGTGAATTTTCTAACGTAATAAATAAACAAAATGTGCATAATTGATTTTTGATAAAGTATACATACATATGTATAAACAGTTCTGTGTTTAAATACAGATTAAAAACAACATGATAATTTTATACAAAAGTACAAGAATATGTATGAATCGTACGTTCGTGACTGTGTCCCAGCTGGAGTACGAGAGCGGCAGCGCGAAGGGCGTGCTGGAGGTGCCGAGCGGCAGCAGCTCGCACTGCCTGCCCGCCACGGACACGTTCACGCTGCGGCCGCGCGGCTGCCACCGCATGCAGCCCGATACCGCTACCGTCGACATGGCCGCCGACAACTTACCCGTCAGTTGCTATATTTATTTTATTAATTTTGATTTATTTATCGTACTATCATACCTGATATTGTTCATTATATGTATGTGTTAATTTAGTATATAAAGATATAATTGTATTTTTACTTTTTCTTTTTTTGTGTTCGTTTTAGTTTTAAATATACATATATTTATTTGCTGTCTCTATGTTCCACAGTGTCTAAGGCAATACAGTTTTTTTTTCTTTATATGTCATCAATCATTATTGTCGATTCGAAATGTACAATCTTAAACATGGTTATTGTGACTGAAATATATTTCTTATCTGAGTCTCTATAATGGAAGATCAAAAAGAAAAATTGTATCAAAATATTTTCTATGAAATTTCACTGAAAGAAAATGAACTAATTTTGATCATGTAGTGTAATGATATTTCTGAATATTTCAGACTTTGTACTTCATGGCGGTTGCCCACGAGGCTACAATTACAGTGTTATCTCCGGAACCTGTGGAAGACTTGGTTTTCGAAGTCAGTGCTGAGGGCAAGGAGATTAAGAATATTGGCCCACTTGTGCCCCTGAAGCAGCCTAAAGGATATGCATTTGAGCATAAACTGTTCTTGGCTGAGGTGAGCTGAATATGGTGTCAGAGATTGGTGTCTGTCTGTGATATTTCATTTTTTCAATTCCATATTTATTTCAGTTGCGATAGGTTCTTAAATATTGTATAACAGTAAATTAGAATCAATTTTTTTATTCATCTGGTAGATGTGTTTGAGATGTTTCTAGAACAACCTTTGCAAAATTCCAGTATTTTCGACATTATTATTTTCTAGATTTCTTTACCATATGGTAAACCATATTATCCAGATAATAACTTAGGGAAGATTCTCAATAGTATGCAGACCGTTGTTTTAAAAGGGGAGGTTAAGTTAAATGAAATATTGATAAAGTCTTCATACTTCATTCCAGGGTGAAATAACTGTAGTAACAGCACAGTCGGCTTCCCTGCTGTTCCACCCGCCGGGCCCGCAGCAAGTGCTGGGCCGCAGCGACTGTCAGCCAGATGCTTTGGTGCTAACCGCTGAGAAAGGCTTCACTCTATCTGGAAGACTCATACCGCCTGTGCCTGGAACCACTATCACCTTACATGCAGGTACATTTCTTTATATCAAAGTTTATCGAATAGTAATCTTTCTTTTATATTATGAAGATCAAGTCGTATTATAAACAAAACAATATATCATATTATGTCACATTAGAATATTTAGTGTAGTGGGTTTTGTGAAAACAGATGTTTTCACATGGAAACAAAGGGCATTTTCAGATTTTTTTGATTAAGATTATAGTAGCTGGTGAAATGTGGGAATTGCACTATACTTTACACTATACAAATGTAAGGCTGTGTTATATGAATGTAATACTGGTCCACAGAGGATCTTGTGCTGACTCAAGTGACGGGAGAAGACGGCACCTACCGTTTCGGCCCGCTGGACGCTAATCTTAAGTACAGCGTGACTGCTGAGAAGGAGTCCTACATGTTCACACCAGACGGGGACGGGAACATCAAGGCGCACAAACTGGCCGAGATCACTGTCGAGCTCGTGGACCAGGCGGATAATACTCCGTTAGAGGTGAGGAATGCTCGATGAGAAGTGGCAAGTTTGGTCGCTGCTGGCTGAGTGGACCGTTAGTGGCAAACATCGTATTTGATAGCTTTTTTATCTTTATTGTCAAGTCATAGATTTTATCGAACGAAATGTTTCAGTGGCCCTCAGTTTTAGAGCTGTCAATGAACAGTAAATTTGAAATTTTCTTTGGATGTCAACAGAACTAAATTGTTTTTTTTTTAAACGTTATCAGTTGCATGTTGACAGATAAATATTTTGTGTTTAATTAAAGAAACGCAAATAATTTAGTATTTAATTTGATAACCGCGTTATAAATAATTCTGAATCGGAAGGCGGATGTGTGGATGAGCGAATAGGATAATGTATAAGCGTGGTCGGCGCAGGGGGCGCTGGTGTCAGTGAGCGGCGGCGCGTACCGGCGCAACGTGGCGACGGGCGCGTCGGGGCGGCTGCGGTTCGCGGCGCTGTCGCCGGCGCAGTACTACGTGAAGCCCAACATGAAGGAGTACAAGTTCGAGCCGGCGCACGCCATCGTGGCCGTGGAGGAGGGCCGCGCGCACGCGCTGGCCTTCCGCGCGCGCCGCGTCGCCTGGTCGGCGTCGGGCCGCGCCGTGTCGCTGGGCGCCGCCGCCGTGCCGCGCGCGCCGCTGCGGGCCGCGCCGCGCCCTTCCCCCTCTGCACCCTCCGCACACTGCGCGCCGCAGGACGCCACGGCCGGCGCCGACGGACACTTCCGGTCGGTATTATTACACTACTTTTATAACATGCGTTGAAACTTCTTTCGTGCCGTTCTACTACATAACCACTACGACGACGCATTGAAATGATACCATTACATTTACTTAAACTGACACAACGGATTGATTAAATTAGCATTTTATAGAAATCAATTAATTCAGAAATGTTTAAAAATGGACTAGATTTTGTGTACTAAAAATGAGTAAAATCACGATATAGGTATCATATATCCAAGTATTCATACCCTTGTAACATTAATGTATAATAATTTTCAGAATAAGAGGCTTGTTGCCCAACTGCCAGTACACAATTGAGCTGAAGGAATCTACTTCTCCCGAATTGGCCGGTCTTAGGCTCGCAAAGGCTCCACCTATTTTTGAGGTTACCCACTTATAATAATAATTTTATTAAAATATCTTAAATTCAAAATATTATTTCAATTTTAAGTATTAATATTATAATGTTGAAATATCACTATCTATTAAAAAAGTCCTATTCTTTCAGATCAAAGAAAAAGATATCGAAAACATACTCCTCATAGTGATCCAACCGCACCAACTGACGGACATCAACGTGCTTATCTACACACCGCACGTGGACCATTACAAGACCTTACGTCTATCCCTGGCCCTGGAGACCACACCGACCGCGCCCATATTCTCCACCAAATTGGACCCGACAGGCTACAGCCAGACGCTCAACCCAGGGCTGATGTACGTGTTGCCCCGGCTACCCGCAGACAATAAGACGTACGTGGTGCATCTGGAGTCCACGCTGTCCAAGGCCACGCATAACTACGGCGAGCACGTATTCTCATTTGTCTCTGATGGACGCTTCAAGCATTTCGACATCGACTTTTTGCCTAAGGTGACTTATTATTTTTACTCTATGTGCTGTGAGTCTTAGAATATGTTTTTCATATTTTATTGCATTTTTTTTCCAATATATTTGCACATCGAAAATTCCGATTTTTGTATTTTAGAAATGTACCACTCAAAAATTTCCATTACAATTGCATTCTATATTCTTGCGTCCTAGTGTTCTGGGATATTAGAATTTTCGCTATCTGGCATTATTATATTTCAATACTTCTTTGTTTTTGGTACTTTCAAATTTTTGCCTACTTGTTCTTCTGTATTTCCTTGTATAACGTATGTCCGCAAGTACAGGAGTTATTTCATTCATAAGTGAAATGAAAACAGTTACAGAGTACGTAAGAAGCATTATGTATTTGGTTAATTTCTTGAAATATTTGTGATGTGTATCATGATCAGACCAAAGCTTGGATACATGTGCAAATAATTATAGTAATTGTAGGAATGGAATGGTATTTTAGTATTAAATATCTCTGAGTGTTTAGACTTATGATTATACAACTACTGGTTAAACTCAGCAATGTTTCGCGACCTCGCCGTAATCGGCAGAAGCTCATAAAAGAGGAACTCATATAGGATCGAAACTAGCTGGGCCATTCCGAAAAACACACGTATTAAGCCGGGACATATATTATAATGATGTTTAATGTTAAAATAAAGAGAATAAGGATAAGGGAACGGTGCGGTTGTGTGCGGGCAGGTGCGGTCGTCGGAGCAGGAGCTGCGGCAGACGTCGGTGGTGGTGGCGCCGCTGCTGGCGCTGCTGGCGCTGGGCGTGCTGCAGCGCGAGCGCCTGGCCGCGCGCCTGCGCCCCGACGCCGCGCGCCGCGCGCCGCGCAAGAAGACGCAGTAGCGCCCTGCCCTCTCGTGTCGCTGTATATTGCAACTATAGAAATGGGTCATATATGTTACAAGGCACTATCCGGTTTTGCACTAGAAAATGATAAACCAAAAATTCCGTAAAAATTATCCACGTTCATTCCGACTTATATGGAAATATGTAGTCTGATTGCAATTGTAAATTTTTGTAGTCGGAATGTGTTCCATAAAACCTATTAAGTACATAGGTATTATGTAAATCAGATGTCACACTGAAGATGTATTGACTAGATTGAATTTGTAAATGTATCCCGAAAACAAAATAAATGATTGTTCAGTAATGAAACAGACCCATAAGGCATGTTAGTTAGTTAAATGATAAAGTTTGAAAGGGCAGAGCTATGTAATTTTATCATGTCGCAAACGAAGTAAAATTCTTTAAGTTCAATGTACCCCTACAGAAAACATGTAACAATGTGCATGTATTTGTATGTATGTGTGAATATCAAATTAATATTTATATTAGGCTGTTAGTAATTTCTATTTGAAAAAATGTGGATATGTTGGTGTAGGGCTAAATACTATTCTATATGATGTGCTACAATTTTATCACTTAGTATGAATTAATTATCTTATTAACAAGCACTTCTAATTTAAATTATTGACACCAGTTCTATTCCTAGAGACCTTATCGAGGACAGAAGCAGATGTCTAAGAGTGGCAGTGTCCACATGTAACTGCTGCCTGCTCATTTTCTGCTCTCATTTTTCTCTCCTATGTGATAAAGGGATAAATGGAAAGATATTACAGTTAAACTACATTGATATCTGCTACAGAGGAGTGTAGCACACTCCTGTTTTACCAGTTATAGTATATGTCCCACCATGGAATAGGTGGTGAGTCTATTGCCACACACCAGGCACAGATCTACATATTAAAATGGTATGGTAATTCGACAACAACTGGCTTTATTTTTCCTCCATTGCGAATACTAAACACACATTACACATCCCAGATGGCGCTAGTAATGTCAGATAGCACTTATCTTTTTCACTTAATACAGGGGTGAGCAACCTTTTTAATTAACGGGCCAATTTAAATTTTAAAAATGTTTAGCGGGCCGCACTTAAAGTAATATTTATTAATAACTTTCAATACTTTATCTATACCAATAATAAAATTGGAGTATCCGTTTGTAATATTAAAATAGCAGCTTTTCACTAAATGTATATGCATGTATACACACTACATAGGTATACCAAAAAAATATTTTTTATTATTTTTGTCGCTTTGTCTGTCCGTATGTTTCTTCCGGCTAATGTCTGGAACGGCTAGACCGATTTCGACGGGACGTTCACTGACACATACTAACAGATAGGGAAAAACTTAGGCTACTTACATTTTAGAACTTTGGAATTATAAAAAAGTACACGCGGGCGAAGTCACGGGTGCAGCTAGTTTATAATAAACATTACAATAAAAAATATAAAATTCGTTCAATTACAATTTCGTTCGCTTAAAAACTGAAATTAATTTTATAACAATATATTAATGGGAGGCAGTTATAAAATAAATTTAATTTTAGATATCCCTTGCGGGCCGCATAATCATGTTAAAAGGGCCGCAAGCGGCCCGCGGGCCGCGTGTTGCTCATCCCTGGTGTAAACGATGATTACACCAATGAAATCAATTCAGCAGTATTTTCATATAACAGCTGCATCTTCATGCATCGTATTTTTTATTTTTTTATAGGGATCCATAAAACTTTTTAATTTCTCCTCAAACCATCAGCTATCTGTCAGTAAAAGTCAAATCTAAATAAGTTCAGCCGTTTCGGAAATAGACAGAATCATTTTAAATTTTCGTTTTTGTTATAATTACCGTATATACCTACTTTAACATGCACACATTAAAAACTAATATTTTGATATTAAAAGTAGCAATTTCAATTTTATTTATGCTTACATAATATGTGTGTATAGATTACGTTTATATGAATGTCTTTGATAAAATAAAGACTTTCCAAGCGCCGTGGAAGAAATACTGCAAATTCAGTGTCTTGCTTATGCGTCTGTGCAAACTATTTGAAGTCTACCTCTGCTGGTCGGATACAATTACAGTTCTCTGCGTAAGCTTGCGTCTATTTCGGATTAGCATTAACTTACGTAAACGTAACATAAAATCCGTAATTCCCAAAGGGGTATACAGAGAAATGTAGTACACTTCCACGTTTTACTAGTTACTTTTACTCCCCATCATTTAATAGGTGAGCCTGTTGCCATACACAATCCAGACTCCGAGCCCTACTAGGAATTTCAAGTTAAATAAAAACCTAATAGCAATCGACCCAAGAATCGAGTTCAGGACCTGTCGATCAATAGCACATATACTCATATTAAACAGTTCTGTCGATGTAATTTTTTATGTTTTATTATATCGCTCTACCAAAACCTTATGGCGTAGACAGAGAGGCGAAGTCGGTGTAATTATTACTTTGCATTTCCAGAGGAGGTGTTCGACAGTGCGGAAGCTATGTGGTTTTCCCCGAACGGCACTTACCTGGCGGTCGCGTCGTTCAATGACACCAATGTAGAGTCAGCGGTGTATCCCTTTTACGGGAATGCGTCTGATCCTAATAATGTTTATCCTGAAATGGTGCATTTTAAATATCCTAAGGTTAGTATTAACCCACGGTCCTTAAATATAACTTCTTTTCAACATTTATTTTATGGACATTTCTTAATGTAGTCATCGTATATATCTAATATTAAGTGAATATAAATATATAGATATTTAAAAGTATGTATGAAGTTCCATCCGGTTAGTCATCACAGTACTCGCTTTGCCCATATTATAATCAGATGTCCCAAGATGTCTACTAATTTCATGACATTATGAACTTTCTTACCAATCGATTATGTAGGATGTGATTTGTCAAAGTATCTCTTTAGAGAGTATCTCTTGTAGAGAAGCGTGACTTCGTTGCCATGTAACCATGGCTGCAGAGCATGAGTAATTTCTTAGAAAACGAATGAGGACTCCAGATTTTAAAACGAAGGCTGTAGTATCTATGATCAAGCGAGGCTTAGTAAATACGTGCATGTTTGGTCGGTGTTTCTATTTTAGAAATAGAGCTTCAAGCATTTATAATCCGACTATATGGTTCTATGTATCGCGAGAGCGAATCACACATTAATTAATTCATTCATCAGTTTATTCTTTCATTTGTTGATTCATTCATTCATTATTTCCTTCATTTAATCATTCATTCATTCATGAGCCAGTAAATGTAACATGGAAACACAGATTAGACATCTGATTCATCGTTCAGATGTCATCGAACCCTTCACTCCCTACTTGGTGACTATTAAGCTAATAAGGACGTCATATCGACATGATTCATTGCACATCACAAGACATGCTTAGCAATCATGAGCATCCGAACACGAATGTACCTTAATTGAACCAGTGTCGTATGTCCAGTCACTGCTCGTACATTAATATAGTTACAAATTGTCATACAGTTTATACGTGTATAATACATGTGTTCGCTGATTACTTTTCGTACACATGATTATCTTATATTATGTACCCATTTATCGTACTTTAAACTCTCGAACTTAAAATGAATGCAACATGCCAGTTAATTTTTTTTGTGTATTTTTTATTACCTTATTATTAAGTATGTACAAATAAACGTCATCTTAGACATACTTTTTTATACGTGACACGCTTGAACTCTCGAACTCTCCAACACGTGAACTCTCGAACTTAAAATTAGTGTAATGCACGTGTCAGTTTGTTTGTAATATTTTTTGATAAAATTTTATTTTTCTTGTTCTTAAATTGATTATATGATATAATTTTGTTTACCAGGCAGGACGTGCTAATCCTGTTGTAGGACTTCGCGTTTACAAGCCGGGTGACGAATCAAGTGAGCCGTGGAACATTCCAGCACCGGTGGACTTGATAGGTCTGGATCACATTTTGGGTAGGGTCAATTGGGGGTCAGATCAAA
The DNA here is from genome assembly GCA_018245595.1 of Microceris scylla. Classification (NCBI taxonomy): domain Eukaryota; kingdom Metazoa; phylum Arthropoda; class Insecta; order Lepidoptera; family Hesperiidae; genus Microceris; species Microceris scylla. The sequence goes on along the minus strand of DWDT01002930.1, from coordinate 1,965 downwards.
ATCTTTTTGTTCTCTGGTTGAACCGGAGACAGAGTATTAGTGTGCTCTTCAATTGTGACCTACAGAAAGACAAATGTGGGATATTGAGGGAACATAAGGAATCTAACGGCTGGATTGATATCCGCGAGCCTATTTTTGATTCTAACGGCACCAAGTTTGTTGAGATTCAGCCATCACACTATGAGGACCAACGGTTCATGCACGTGGCTCGAGTTGATGTTGGTTCACTTGCAACTGAAGATTTGAGTCCAGGGAATTCAACTGTAACAAATATTGTTGGATGGAATGAGGCTACTGATTCTGTATTTTACATCTTGGCTCCTGGAACGGAGCCGTGGTTGAGACAGTTGTGGGTGACGTCACAGGGAAAAGCCAGATGTGTGTCTTGTAAGGAACCAGGGTGTCAGAATGTCGATGGTGCTTTCTCGGATGGGGCAAACTATGCCATAATATCTTGCAGTAAAACCAACGGCCCGCCAAAATCATATCTGTATGACACTCAGGTAAGATTATCACGTAATTCATTAAGTTTTCATTCATTATAAATCGTATAATTGTTTTATATTACAATTTAATAAATATTAAAGATCATCATTGGACTCATTGGTCATTTGTCGAATTTAGTTTTGAACTCTTTTAACACCGTTGTTACTATCTTCTATCGAATCCTTCTACTGACTAATGTAATTATCTTCTTCTTCTCAAAGTAAGAAATTTCTATATTTCCTGTAAATTCTTTCATTTTGCAGCAAGACACTCTCAGAGTGATATTGGACAACGCGGCGTTATATGAGAAACTGAGTCGGTACAAGTTACCAATGGCGTTGTATAATGTTATTAGCTTGGATGAAGACAACAGAGCGAATATTAAATTGTTATTGCCGCCTGATATAGAGTTGGGGAAAAAGTATCCGATGATTGTGAGGGTATACGCGGGGCCCGGCACCACTAGGGTCATGGACAGCTACGCCGTAGGAACAGGTGTAATATAATACAACATAATACACTGCAATATGACACAATACAATATAATACACTGCAATATGATACAATACAACAATACACTGCAATATGATACAATACAATACAATACACTGCAATATTATATAATACATTATAATACCATGCAATATGACACAATACAACGCAATATAGTACTATATAACACAATACAATCAAATAAAATACGTCAAAGTTTGGTCAGATATATTACAAATACGATACATAAACGCCGTATAATAAAAGACAATACAATATAATACAACGCATTGTTACGCAACATGAACAAATGAAGTACAACAATTGGCATTTATAAGCAGAAAAATGAAACATAATTGTATTTAAGCAAGTATATGCATATTATAATTACTTTTAAAACGTGTTATTGTGGGAGTGTACTACACTCTTTTGCTTACCGCTCTAGAGAAAACAGGCGTGATGTTAATTTATGTCTTAAACCTATATAGGTTATACCTTCGTTTCAGAATATGACAGCTTGTACTTGGCTACCAACAGAAGCATTATCGTGGCCTCTATTGACGTGAGGGGGTCCGGGGTGATGGGCGTGGAGGCGATGCACGCGCTGAACACTGCCTTGGGCACTGTGGAGATCACCGATACCTTGGAAGCTATCAGGTATTGTGACCCTTTGTTCTAGTAAGTTCTAAATGTTGTAGCGATTGTGAAACCCTCATTATTTACTTACTCGTATATATCCAATCGCGTCGTTATGAAAAGACGAGAAGTGATTTTTTAATGTAATTTAAGAAAATTTGGTTATTTTAAGTAATTTGTGAAAATAGATTATTGTAGCTAATAGAAAAAAGTTCACAGGTTATGTTATAATTACAAATGTTATATGAAATTACGACATTACGTATAAGTATTTAGATGGTCTGACGACCTGAAGAAGACAGCGGGAAGCTGCTGGATTCGGAAGGCCCAGGACCGGAAGGAGTGGCGCCG
>DWDT01002929.1:0-13008 GCA_018245595.1 Microceris scylla | reverse complement strand
GATATGTGCCCGGTGTATGGCAATAGGCTCACCACCTATTCCATGGGACTTAACGTAACTGGTGAAACGTGGGAGTGGTCTGCATTCCTCTGCCTACCTCTTCGGGGATTACAGGCGTGAAGTTACGTTTTTGTTTAATGCAGCGATATAATGTCTGCCTTGCGACGTCTTGTACGTAGTATAATAGGAAATCCTGCGTATAAACGATTAATAATAATTAATAATTGCAATGTAATTTTAAATACAATAAAATACATTGCAATTAATACATGACGTTAATGCAATATGAAAAAATGAATGAATTTCTAAATTTTTTTACGATAACTGCACAATTATTAGTTACTAAATGTCAGTTTTTTATAGGATAATTTATAGAAATCGTTATATTTATAGAGAATGCATACAAAGACAGCTTCACTAATATTTAAACCAGTTCAAATAACTAAATTCTTCACCCGAATAGCTATCGGTCTAATTTTCAAATTTAAAAATACAGGCTTGGCAGACTGTAAGGATAAACCTTATGAAACAGAACAAACGATGCCCAGAGGTTACAGAAACCTTCAAATATCGATTAAAAGCGGCATTTTTTTTTACCAAACCATAAAAACATGACGGAGTTTTTACGCTGCGATTGTAGTAAAATGAATATAAATTCCAAGTGGGCGGCACGGCGGCTCTCATTCCGTCTCAAATGCAGTTAGGCGCAATCTGTAGTAAATCAGCTACATAAATCTCATCGCCTCATCTGGCTGATTTGTGTCCAAGTGCCTACTCCGGCTAGAGAGGTTTTAAAACAAACATAACGAAGTTCTCTCTTAGCAACTATTATTTTTCAAATTGTATTTCATAAAACGAAGAAGCGATGAATTTCCGATAACCTTTTAGTTCACTGTTCACTATTTAAATTTATTGCAGTATTTTTGTATTGGTAGTTAGGTATTGGTGTAGATATATAATAATAATAATTGAAAATAAAACCAAATTATATATAATGTAACCTGTATTTATGTATGTAGCCTGCATTTCACCCAAAGGGCAGGCAAAGTATTGCGTGTACCTGCCACAATGTAATAGGAGTGAAAATATAACTTACTAATAAAATACAAAAAATATTAACACCTTCAAATGAACTGAGAGATGTCTTAATAAATGAAAAGCTATCTATGTCGCAATAATTAAAAGACTTAAGGAAAGTCGCGTACGGAGCAAATTCGATGAAAAGCAGCAGAGAATACTGTAATGTAGTCTGAGGATAATTGTATTAGAAATAATGGATTCATTATCACTAGTGTTCTCGAGATTTGATCTCGCTTATTGAGTTCTTAATACGAATATTAGTTCTTTGTCCCGAATTGAATATACTTATCTCAAAGCTTAATATCATTCCCATTATTCTGAAGAGCATTTCTAATTCATTTTCGTGCAGTTGACACGTAGTTTACAATGTAAACGAATTTGTAAATATATGTATAATAAAAATATAACTGCAAATTAATCTTCAATACACACATAGTTAAGTTATTAGTTAGTTTATTCCCTTAAATTAGTTAAGTGTACGTTTTTTTATGTTACGTAAGAACCAAGCGGTCAATTTATTTTGTTTGTTATTTCGTGTTCCTGTCGCTTAAAAAAATCGGTATAATATTGTGGTTCATTTAAAGGTTCATTCTTAATTTTTTTTATGTTGTTAATAGTAGATATGTAACATACTTCTTATGTCATACAACTGTTAACCATCTGTATTTGAACTTAAGTTATACTTGAGATTAGAAACAGACACGGGATAACTTATAGGGTCTTGACGGGATAGAATAAGGTCACGTCTCTGGCTGCCTACCGCATACTTCAAATCGAAACACAACATAGCTGTTAATATGTTAGAGTAATACCGTTCAACATAAGATTCTACTGCCTTCAAAAACTTTGTATCTACCACAGTTTTAATAGAATTCTACGTGTTATAAATAAAGATGTACGCACATACACGTTACGGCCAAAACTGGCTGGCTTGACGTGAAAATCAAGTTAGTTTTAGTTAGATAATTTGCCACAAATTATTTCACATTTGGCCGGCAAAACCCCATGTTAGTCTGTGGCACAAAATTAACCTTTTTTTTTATCTGTTTTAATCTTGATGTCTAAAAATACTAAACGAATTGAACAACATTTTAAACCATTAGCTATCACAAATGCATGTTATGTTGAAAGTTAGCCCCCTCTCGAATTAAATGTAAGGTTCGCCGGCTATACTTAAGTTTATTTTCGTTTCCATCTTTAGCCGGGACGTAGATATTATATTATTGTTTTACGTAAGAAATGAATGTTTCAAACTCTATGCCACTTCATGTCACTTAACAAATAAACCAAAGATATGCCCTTTGTGCGCTGAGTGCGTAAATAAATAAGATTTTTATACCCACGTTTGTAAATTTGTATACTCACGTAAATAAAAACATAATTTTGTATAAGACGAAAACAATACTATGCAAAAAAATTTTAAAAACTTCAGCAGTATTATTAATATCAGCGTCAGTACAATTAGCGCCACCTCGTTTTCAAATGAATCTATAAAACTATTATTAGAACTACCGGCAATTCATTTGCGTTTTAATAATAAGCGTGATTGTGGCTTGTAATTAGGAAAGGGCTACAGTTTATTCCACTGCATTGCTCAAGCCCGGTGCAACCCACTCGTAGAATGATTTTAAAGCATTTTAAAACCTCCGTTAAAATTTGACGACTTATGGAATGATCCCAAGCGGGACCAATTCTATCGGTACAAAACACAACCATTCGCTAATTCAACTATTTCTTTTATGTTTGAGAGAGGGTTTATTCTTAATCAAAGTTCATGAATGAGAATTAGAATTAGTGACACATTAACTTTAACTTGGCAAATTGAATTGCGAGTAGTCCAGAGTAATGTACATTATATATACTCTCGCGCTACATTAAAATGAGAAATAATTTGACATTTGACGGAAAGTCGACCAATTTATTAATGTGCATTCGTAACAGAACAATCTAACAAATGTGACGCTAGAAATTTTATTCATTTATATACTTTTGATGCTTGTGTAAGTGAAGAAGTAGACGAAATAATCATATACTCGTTGATAGACAAATGGGAAGTCTCCTAACTGGTATGCGTAAATAAAGAGTAAGATGAATGTGGCAGAAGCATATTAACTCTGTAAGGATGACATTTTAAAGCTTTTTACCTACCTCGCAAATAACTTGGCGTGACGATATAACAATAATAATAATAAAAGAGGAAATGACTGGTAATTTGTAACAATAAAGAATTAAAGAAATTTCCGTACAGTTTGCTTTTCATTGCATTCGTTTTAAATGTTGCCCAAAATGAGGTAGGTATTTTACCCACTATTTTCATTCGTGGAAACATATTTTTGTAGATATTTTGATATCTTTCATATTTGAAACAAGCAAAAGAAAAGCAAGGAGCAAAAATTGCTAATTTTAATCAACTCACACGTTTTTTTGAATAAGCCGACTAGCTTCAAAGCTATCCTAGGTCCGGATTCAAGTAATAAATCCCATCCTAAGACATTATTATTGTCATTTTAATAGTAAAATAATACATTATGACAATGATATACCTAACAAAAAGTTTGGATATGAGTCATTTTCCGTTGATCTGATGATATTAATTGTCTTAATCTGTCCAGTAGTATTAATGAAATATTAAAAATAGCATCCTTTTCAAATAATACGTGGGAATGGTTCATGAAAGGCCGATGCAATTCATTAGGATGAAACAGACAAAGAGGATTGGGGTGTTAATATTTTCGGTCGGTTTCACATTCATGCGACACAGTGATTTATACTTTAATTTAAAATATCAACCGGTATTTATCTTTACTCTGTTACAGATGGCTCACTTTTTAAATGAGAAGAAATTTAAACATAGCGTAACAAGCTAAGTATAGATTGAGTCTTTACAGACCTTTGAGGATGTTGCCAAGAAACGTTTAAATTTTCTTATGATATATTTTCCCTGTACTGCGTAAATATACGTCTGTTTCATCGAGAATATTAAAAGCACAAAATCAGTTGTAATTATGTTTAAACATATATATTTTAAAAGCGTAAATTATCTGTAAATGTATATAAAGCGTTCGTAAATTGTATTCGGTTAGATTTTGAATACAATTAGTAAATAATGTTAGTAGAGGTCGCCTACGTAGGTGACCGCCGTTGGAACCAGTGGACCGTAAAATGTTGTGCCCTTTAGGGCGGTTTAAAAACTCTTAAAGTATAGACGGGTTTAGCTATTAAATCTTATCTCCACTAATCTTCTTAGGCGAGAAACACCCAGGTGGTCAAACATGGTCTATAGCGTAATATTGATGAGTCGTAGTATTTATTACGAAACAATTTAATTGACAGTCGTGTTGGTTGTTTGTTGCAAGGTTGAATATTGATCGAGAGGTCTTGGGTTCGATCTTTGTTTAATTGGGTTTCTCTTACTTTAAATTCCTAATAGTACCTTGGAGTCTATATTTGAGCCCATATATAGAAATAGGCTCATCCCTCATTCCATATTGGGGCATATGACATGACTGGTACTGTCCGGGTATTACAGACGTGATGTTACGCTACGTTTAGGTACTGTACTTGACTCCTCTGCTTACCCGTTCGGGAAATGCAGGCGAGATAATATGTAATTCAGTATTTCCCAAGACGATCACCGCGCGAACAAATTAATAAAGAGTTAATTAATCACAATTTTGAGCATTCCTAAAGTAATTTATAGCCGTCATTAGGCTCCCTAATTGCCGATCTTGGAATTTCTGTAGGCATACCCGGATTACACAGTCTACGGCAAATTGGTTTGATCGACGGCATAATGACGCTGAAATATTTTCGGTTGCTGAAATCATCTAGATTAGTTTAGTGCCAGTTATTTCTTATATAGTTTAGTGATTGAAAAAACTTTTTTCTTTTTTAAAATTATGGCGCACAATGTTCATTGGTTTGGATGGAGAAATATTTTTCAATTGATCAAAACATCGTAAAGATTGGTGTGAAATTGTAAATTTACCTAATATGTGCTTGCTGCTTTAGTTATTCTTTGTCAATTCCTATGATTACTTTAACCGACGCCATATAAAGATATTGATAAATTCCGCACTTATGTAGATCCAAATGCTGTGGCGTACTTATATACCTGCTGACGGAATCCAATATGTACTTGACAATACTTTTGTATATTGATTGAACAGCTTATATATTTGTGTGTGATTACTGTGTTGCTTGTATTAGGAACTTAAAGATAATTTGCTACGGTGAACAGTATGTTATACAGATATAAATTCATCTGCTATTTTATATGTATCGTATTAGTTTATAGACAGCAAGAAGCTGCTAGATTCAGAAGGCCTAGGACCGGAAGGAGTGGCGCCGATTAGGGAAGGCCTATGTCCAGCAGTGGACATCTAGAGGCTGACGATGGTGAGGACGATAATTTTATGTACCTACCTATCATATTTTATGCCCGTTTAAAAAAATACTTTGTTTTAGTAAACCGGTTATTCTTGCTAAATGCAATTAAACCTCTGAAGTAAAGTTGTAGTACCGTCAGTGTGTCAATCTATTAAAGTAAATCAGATACTTGCAAGTTAAGCAGAAGCAGTACTTACTTAAATACTATTTTAAAAAATTTCTTATTCGCTCCCAATCTTTGATTATAGGTTTATTTGATTGGAGTTGGAATTCAAATGAATGATACGAGTATATATGTTTAAATACGGTGGGAATGAACACATGTGCCTTTTGTTTTATTGTAGGAAAATAAACTTTATTAAAGCCTGGTACTGACTGCTAATAGCACTATAATAACCATTTCCGCATAACAACATTTTAAAGCTCGGCAAATGGACTATCACATATTACCATGGGTTTTATATTAGTGAAGCAAAACAGAAAACCTTGTTGTGTCACACGGAGTGAGGATTTCTTTAGTCTTATTACAGACGAGAATTTTTATCGCCCTTGGGCCTCTGGGACTTGTCCTTTCTGTTAAGGGTGATTCTGTAAAGACCACCTGTGTTAGATTGTACGGTAACGAAGGAGACCAATCCCTCGAGCTCCTGAGAAAGTGGGCGTTTTTCAAAGCGTCTTGTATGACAATATGTGAATGTTTTAAATGAAGATTTAAATGAAGACCCTGTTAATAGATGTTTATCGTTTTAAATTTCCGTAGTTAAGTTATTTAGGTTCCACTTTTAAATGTGTTATTAAAATATCGATGAATATGAATGCTTCAACGAATTTGTCTTTTAAAAATATTTACGGGTTTGACCTAACATTTTTTTAAATTACATGCTTCGTCACATATTAGTTTACCTTGGAAATACCCTTTCCATTGTAGAGCATGCCTTTAACCTATGTCGAAGCCACCTATGTAGGAAGGTCGATGGCTGTCAGTTTTGTTAGCGCCTCACGGTTCATTTCGTAGAAGACTGTCTGTCTGACTCAATTACAATTATACGTAAACCATTATCTTTTTTGTAAGTTTTCACAAATGCTATTGAATTTATTATAAACGTTTTGGTGTATTTAGTCATTTATAAACATTCTATAAATATGAAAGGCCAATGTGAAGTTTATGTAGGGTTTTTTTTAAACTGTCCAAGCAATTTTCGTACACAAACATTCGAGAATAGAAAAAAAATTTTCAGGCACTGGCCGATTGAAATACACTTTTTTTTTCATATATATATACATATAGAAATATCGATTAATATTATATATTGCATATGTTGAAACGCAAAGATAATGCAAAGTTTGTCAGTACTGTTAACGAAACTGTGTTTGACAGGACGCAATCAATTTTTCCAATCTCAACCGCAATTTCAATCCCAAGTTTCTAAAATTCAATTGTAGGTGTTGAAAAAATCAAGCTATATCATGGTGGGTTAAGGGTACTATTATGGTTGAGGGTACTACTTTAATAGCGTTAATATAAAATTTAGTCAAAGGATAAAGTATTCGTAGTTGTAACATTTATAAAAGTTTTTGTAACAGGTCATGAAATTTTCTTTACCGATTCGCGGTAACGCCTTTGAAACTGTCACATGAGATCAATCTAATCTAATAAGTACATTCTATGTATGTGTAAACGGATAGAATGATTATTACTTTTTACTTATAACAATCACAAACAGCTTCAATAAGAATTATGATTTTATTTAATATTGCATCATTGAATTAAAACATAATTAAAGTTTAATGTATATCTGCTTACTATACCTACCTACTTTTAAATTCGTTAAGTATAAGCATTGTGGCTTCGCGGCTGAGATATGGCAGAGTTTTTGCTCTAAAACGCTGGACTTATGGGAGCTTTTAAAACCGCAACGTGAAGTAGTATAATTTTTTTTTCAGTATATTATTATTTTCTGTTCATTATATAATTCATATATAATTCATTAATTTTTTAGTCTCCAAAACCGGCATTATTATGAGGAGGGTACTGAATGTATAAAAAGCAAGTTTTTTCTGTAAATATAGAGAGATTTTTCACTCAATGGTTTCTGCCAACTTGTAAGATGATTTGCGTGATAATAATAATATTAAATCGTTTCCTTATTTACACGATTGAAATTTGATATGGTTTTATTAATCATGATTGTGTTATAATAAAATAGTCTTTAGTGTTTACTTTACTAATTATAAATCCAAAATTTATAATTAGTAAACAGGAGATTGTTAATATTTATTGTTTATTTTTACTTATCTTTTATTAATAATCAAAAAATTTATTTGAAAACCCAATTGTTTCGTGTATTTTAATTATTTATCAAATACATTTGTCTTAATGTCTTAGTATATTTAAAATGTTAAAATGAAATAAATAAGGATTATTTTATTAAAGTGATTGAAATTGAAATTGATTGAAATTGATATCTTAAATCAGTGATTGTAATTGATATCTTAAAATTTGTTTATATCAAATAAGGCGGTTTATTAGAATGTGTATAATATCAATATATTTTACATTTTAGATGAAGTTTTTTTTTATAAATATTGTTTTTTTTAAATCATTATTTTCAAATGATTTAAAAAAAACAAAACTAATGAATCTATGTACGTAAGTAAACAGTATGGTATCATAAACAACATTTCTTTTTGTATATAATTCAAATTAATACAATTATTAATTTAATGAGTACCTAATACAGCTAATGGAAAAGTAATAGAAAACTATTTTTACTCGTAAGTTAGTGTAAAAACATAAAATTTTTAATGACAAAAAAAGCAATAAATGTAGCTTCTAAATCCATTAAAAATGTCAGCCACAATTTAAATGTTTAATAGCTTCAATTATATTTTTATTACCATCGAAGTATAGTTCCGATATTAATGATATTATAGTAACCAAGCAATTATATTCATGAAATAAATTATGCTGTGATTAATGAATTATTAAAATATTTTAAGTTTCACAAACTCTCTTTATTTTTCCTAAATGTAGTTATATCAAAACAGTAACATAATTGGCCCTTACTTAGTTTATTTTCAAATACTTAAATACAATCAGGGGTTATAATTACTTTGTAATCACCTACATATGTAGGTAGTTTTATAATATAAGACTCAAATGTTAAAATTTATCATCATCATCGTCATCAGCCTATTCCTGTTCACTGCTGGACAAAAGCCTCTCCAATGTCACGCCACTGAGCTCGATCTTCAGCTCTTCGCATTTAATCACTGCCAGCCACTTTGCGTATATTAAAATTAATATTTAATAAACAACCCGAGAATTAAAAAAATATTATTTTACTTGTTTTTTTAATATTTTTACTTGTTTTTTTTTATTATAAGATAGGCCAGTGTTTGGCCGCGAACTGACCTCATGTTTTGTTCCTAATTAATAAATATTGTTAAGTTGTACGAAAAAAAATAATCTTATAGAAAAAGTCTAAGCTTACCTTCTTAACAACAGCAGCGAAGAAAACCACACGAAAAAGTGCAAAATATACCAAACAACGCGGCAATACTACAATAAAAATACGAAGTTTAAACTATTATTAAACTTTAACACTTTAGCTTTTAAGTATATTGCTGGAATACCTCGTGTGTGCGGAGGTTATGTTTGTTTTAAAGACTTAAAGTTAGTATAACTTTCTTAGTTCGACATTTTAGCATCGACTGTGTATTCGCTTCCGAAGTCTCGCATCGTGCGAGCTGGGCGGCAGCGCGGGCCGTTCTGCAGAGCCACCCCTCACGACTTGCACCATCGAACTTCGCGAACGAAATCTTCGTCGAAAGCTCTGTAGTATGGAACGTGCGCTCCGTCTTTAGTAACTGACTTGCAAATATAGCCACTGTTACCACATTTTTTTATGTTTATTATTTGTTAAGGTATCTAAGTTAACTTGGAAACAATTTTGTATTTCTTTGGGTTGGTAAACTTTAAAAAAGTCTGAAAATATGTCTTTTTTTAATTCGTGAGTCATTTCAATTTATATTCATGATCATTTTCTTAAATAATAAATATATTACCTACTAATTAACGCTGTTTTTAAGCAGTTCATACAATTTATCTGCTTAAAGCCAGTATTTTTACTCTGATGTTCACACAACTCACTGTGTGGACATTAATAATTAATTTTGGAAACAGTGTTTAGAGTAAGTAATAGCTGTTTTCATTTCGCATTAATTTTCTATACAAGTACAAAGATTGTTGTAATAAATTTTAAAATTATTCTATTATTGTTTGATTGTACAGAAACCTAAAAGCTTATCGTGAAGATTATCGCGTTAACTATAAATGGCGTACTGGAATTTGATACTAATTATGATTGCTCTGATAACTTACAGTTAAGCGACACCTGGAGTACGTGACTAATTTATATTCTAAATTTAAATTTAAGTTTTTAGAATAATAACAATGGTTTTAGAATATTAGTAATGGGGGTTTTAGTTTTAGTAATAGGGTTTATGAACTTTAATAATATATAATATAACGATAAAGAAAAAGGATAGTTGAAAAGACTTTTTAAGATTTTCCTTTGGCTCGTACAAGGACTTAAATTATCGACAATCTTATTTTATCGGTTCTTGAAGTATCGTAACAAATTCAATAGGTTTCTAATAAAGCATTTTATTTGCATACCCATATCGAAGTTCGAAATTCAAACTTAAATTTCATTAAACCGATTATGACTAATGGGATGTGGTCTGATTTTTTTTTTTAAAGATATGGTCGGCCAGAATTTTTCCGGCCATGATATTTAATCTTATTTATAACCGGTATGTATTGTATTATTTAATGTGATATTCGAAATTCAAAAGCGTTCGTTTACAAGCCCTAAGTTGACGCGTAACCACCGATTTTATGATCTGAAATTGTTTCAGCGTTTTGTGGTCACACGGTTGAGACTGCGGGCTATTTGCACAAATCGCTTTGATCGCTGACCAGGACGACAGGAAAATGTCATGTTCGAAAATAATTGTACTACTTCTATAGCGCTTAAAGTAATACAATACAAAATAAAATTGATTTAATTGTAACTTTGTTTGTTGAATTAAGTCCTGAACGTTATACCACAAAGATTTTTTTTGCACTTTTGTTAGTAAATAAAAAAATCTATTTGGGACATAAAATAATGTGGATAAACAAAGAGCGTATTTTGTTTTTGACTTTTTTAATTGTTCCACTAATGGGCAAGGCTCCCCTCTCAGATAGAAAGGGTTAAGGCAATAGTCTGCCACGCTGGCCAAGTGTGAGTTGTAGACTTCACATGCCAAGAGCGTATAAAAACTACTATTTAAAACACGAAAATGAAAATGTGGATTGTGCTTGTGGATTATTACCCTTTCCCGCTTCTCCGCTTCATGATTTCGCTTAAAACTTCGCTAGTGGTATTTATCTGTGTTAGTAAATTCTAATATTATTTCGTTTTTCAATAAATTTAAATTGTTAATCGGAGCTTTTTTTGTGTTCGTACCATATGTGTTTAATGAACAGATCTAACCGTTCGTTTTTTGTAACAAACAATGTTTGTTTACTAAAACAATTGCAAAATGACAGATTATAAATTTGAATAATTAAACAGCCAACGATGCGCCAGCACCTCGACGCTGAAATAACAATCTGGTACGGACCATGTTTATCTACTTTCTTCAGATTGAACAATTATATACATACATACATATTTTTATTTTTTTCCTCTATCGTCACTTACCTTGTTTTTTTTTATAAAAATGCCTTTCAATGGATTAAACGGCCAAATATTAAGTGGAATTATTTTAAATAAAATTAAATGTCGACCGTTTACAGGGAAATTATTAAAGTTTGATGTGGAAATACTTAACATAAATTTTCAATACATTAATGTAAGTGAATTAACTACTTGTGGAAATATTTAATTTACTACTATTTTCATCTTGTCGATGATTTTATTGTTCGACAGTTGGGCACGTGTTTAGTTTCAAAATGTTTAGTCCCACAATTTAAGATACTAGCCAAGTATGAATTGATATACTCATGCCTTGGAGAAAAAGGTTTCTTCACGCTGTTTTCTGTTATCATTATAACACAAAATCGTTAATGTTTAATCAAATAACAAATAGATTTCGGTAAAAAATTACGTAGATTACATTAGGGAATGTAAATACAAGTAAAAAATTGTAAATGTGAACCATAATCCTAACTAAAATTAAATTTCTAGATTATTTTAAAAAGTACTATATTAAATTATTATTATCGAGAATAATTAAGATGACATTATATATAATAAACGTTATATAGCGATACTAAATGTAAAAGCTTATTTACCAACCAAATAAACTTTGAAAAAGAAAAAAGTTGGGCAAAACTATCAGAAAAGTGACTTCACTAGCATTTCAGCTGCTCGCGTCGGTGTCTGCAATGTCCATTGTCCGTATGTCAGTCTGGCTGGCTTTTTGTTCTATATTTTTGTCCGAAACGGTATTGTTCTTGCAAGAAGAGTCGCTGTATAGTTGTTCTCTCATATCGCAATGGAGGTATTCAACCCTGGCTTCTTATACTATATGTCATGTTTTTTTTTTTTTTTTTTGCTAAGGAGAGTGGTAAAGGAGCTGGCAACAGTCTCACATGTCCACTGCTACCTAAATATCTCAGGAACCGACCTTGAAAAACATAGCCAGGCAAAGGTATATCAAACTTATTGGTAGAAAGAGTTATGAATGTAAATACTCTTTTTTATACGTCCTAGTAAAATACAGGCAGGTCACCTAATTAAAAAATTGGTACTCAGAGGTTTGTTCATATAAAATCGAACCTACTTGTATTTTAAGGTGATATACATAGTTGATATATAAAAGCGACCAAGACAGGCGAACTTAGATCCATTTTCTTCAGGAAACATCGATTAGTACAAAGCGTCTATTATAGGAATATATAAATCTAGGCCTAGAAAGTCTTTTGTATGTATAATTTACGTATTAGTCTGTGGTGGAAATTTCTCTATAACCGTTTGTGTGTTACAATGACCTATGTGTCCTACATACGAGTACGTGAGGCCGAGCCTCAAAGCTGGCGCTTACGTAAAAACTATGGCGATCGAATGGCCGATAATAAAATTGTCGTTTTGTAAGTAGTAACACTTCTTAACGTTGAACAGAAGAGTCGCGGGGAGACTATTATTTTTATTTTCATCTTTGGAACACTGCCTTGGTACTGATATCCTTCAAAGACATCCGTTTTTCTGTTAATAGTTGGTAAAATACACCCATATGTGTTTCTCGGGATAGCCTGACTGGTTTCGGACTTATTCGATCTGTTTTATCACTTTTGTTATAATGTATAATATCCTTTGAGTTACAATACACACAGCTTTAAGATCTCAAAGAAGGCAGTGTATGTTATGTATTAACTAAACATCTATTATCTTCTTCTTAGCGTGTCGATCTAAAACTAACGCCGGCTTTAGAGCTGGGCTAGGGTTTGTCATCGTGGTGAAAGGATTTGCCGATCAGAGTTAGGAT
>DWDT01002928.1:0-13008 GCA_018245595.1 Microceris scylla | reverse complement strand
TTGCGACCTTAAAGATCTTTATTTTAATGCCGTTTACTTTGATCTACGGAGCCCTATACAATGATTTGGTGCTGAATTATCATCGATCAAGGGAAAAAAGTCCTTTTTGACTTTAGAATCGATTACTCATCAATTTGTATAGGCCATACATAAAAATAAGAGGGTTTTGAAACTGCAAAATATTCGCATTATAGTAGTTAGTGGCTTGTAAAAAAGAATTTTTCTTTAAATTAAAATATTTGGCCATAAATTTTCTTTTTCATTTATTAGCTTTTAAAAATAATATCTATTTGTTTTCTTAATAACTCATAAAAATCGGCATATTGTGTATTCCGCAAATTCGGTGATTACTGTACACTGTTTACAAATCGTATCCTGGACCTTTAGATCAGCATTCGCGCTTACAGCCACTCGACAAACGGTAATAATGTATTTAAATATATGAGAATACAC
Organism: Microceris scylla; assembly: GCA_018245595.1. Lineage (NCBI taxonomy): Eukaryota > Metazoa > Arthropoda > Insecta > Lepidoptera > Hesperiidae > Microceris > Microceris scylla. Next base: position 12,555 of record DWDT01002928.1, on the reverse strand, counting down.
TTTTGTCACACATGGGTATATTTTACTTTGTTGTAATTCGCTGTTGAAATATATAATCTGAAAACAAAATCACTAACTTTTAATGAAAAACATAAAATTTCTCACATGAATGTTTTATCCATCCAAAGATTGAACACCAGTGAGCGAATTAAGATTGATTTCTACAAGCAGCTAGTAAATCTTCGAAATATACCTTATGGAGTTTACAGTGCCAGAATTGCTGATAAACATTAGGTACGTCTAAGGTCGAAGGTTGAAAGGTAGGTAGGTCGTAGCCGAATATCCAACTAAATTTTACCCGAAATCGGAAATTTAGTAGGTACAAACTGACACATTACAAAATTTGTATCAATCAAGAATTAACTACCGACTGACTATTAAATAAAATACAAATATAATTTTAACTTTATTTGAAAGTATCATACATCATAACTTATATGTAAATATTACAAAACAAGTATTTGCAAACGAAATAAACGAAAATATTTAAAATTTCTATGTTTTATATTAATATATGAATTAACTAACGACGAAATATCATACATGTATGCACATTTAAATAGATTACAAGGCTTTTTATCTAATCACTAAATTGGCTACTACAAATGGTGTGAAAATAGAAAAGAAAATGTGATGTTACAATTTTATAATATATATCTGTTTAAATTTTTCTATGTCAACAATTTTCTATCACATATCGAAAGAAGCTATATTAAGATCATTACTTTGTCAACACTTTGCATAAATTATTGCATAACTTTAAAATCTAATATTAGAATGCTTTGTCTATATTATAATATACCTCTCATTTTAAATAAATCTCTTGTTGTTGTTGTTCAATCAAAACTTATTAGTTCTGCAGTGTTATTATTATGTTCAGACTTCACAGGAGATTGTGTTTGCTGTTGATTAGGAGCAGGAGGCTGGCTGGGAAGGCCATTATTGAAGGTTTGCTGCTGTATTTTCATTTGTTGAGCTTGCACATTCGCATTTGCATTTGGCATTTGTTGCCCCTGTGATACTTGTGGCCCCTGAACAGACACCTGTTCCTGCATCTGTGGTGCCTGTGCTTGAGGCACCTGCTGAGGGATGCCCGGCATCATTTGATGTGGCATCTGTTGACCACCATGAATCATATTCTGACCCTGTGGGCCTGGTAATTGATTTAAGGGCACTTGTTGACCTTGGTTTATGACTTGCATGCCTTGTTGTGGAATGTTTTGACCCTGGGGAAGCATCTGGTGTCCTTGCATAACCATTTGCTGGCCCGGTGATTGTACAGGTGGACCTTGCATTGCCATAGTTTGGCCTTGAGGCTGCTGTGGCTGTTGAGCAACTTGAAGACCTTGAGATTGAGGTCCCTGTGGCCCCTGAGGTAGCATACCTTGGCCAGTGGAAGATAAATGGTTTGGAATTGACATATTGTGTGCATGGCCTGGCAATTGTCCCTGCATAATAGGCTGACCGGGCATTTGCATATTTTGCCCCTGTATTTGTTGTGGTTGTTGCATGTTCGGCAATTGGGAGTTTGCTTGATGAGTTGACTGATTTGGCTGATTCATGTTTAGCTGATAGCCAGTAACAGGTACTTGCTGACCAGACCCAGGCTGATTTGTCTGCATTAAAGGCATTCTCATATTTTGCATTTGCATGCTATACATGGGATTATGTGGGTTCATCTGTTGACCCATAGAGATAGGTGGCATCATCACATTTTGTGGCTGTGGTTCTTGATTTGGTACATTTTGCTTTGGGACTTGTACTGCTTGCGAATTCGGTTGCCCTGTTGGCCTGACTAATCCATTTGCGATATTTGGTGGCATTATTTGATGAACACCAGGTTGCATAGGCATTCTCATTTGGTGCATCATTAGTTGCTGTTGAATTGGCATCTGCTGGCCCATTGACGGCCGTATATTGGGCTGATTCATTGAAGCCTGCACAGTAGTAGAAGGCTGACTAATTGGTACGCCAGATGTAGTGATAGAATATGAGTTTGTCATTTGTGGCATAGATTGAGACATAGTGCCCATTTGATTTACAGTCATAGGGACATTGGCTTGTGACATTTGTGGCTGACCAGGCAAGGGAATGTTTCCATCTGTGGTCGGTTGGGACATCATTTGGGGGTGAAACTGTGGATTGGCATAGATAGGTTGGTTAGGGAAACCTGGCTGAAATTGATGCATTGAGACACCGGGCATGTAATACCCACTGTTAGCAGACATCATATACTGATGTTTTTGTTGCTCTTGACGCATCTGCATTTCCCTTTCTTGCTCCTGTAAAAAACCGTAAGATTTAAACAAATCGAATCCAAGGCAAGTCAAACTAAGAACTTAGCTATATTGACAAATACATATAAAAACATACTAATATGCCTAAACATCATATTACAACTACTGAATATTGTCGGGAGCACACACCTGTACTCTCTGCAGGGCTAGTTGCCGCTGGTACTGCAGATACTCATGCTTCTTCTTCCTCATGGCCTGGAGTTTGGCAGCCATTTGCATCTGCCGTTGCCGTTCAGCTGCCTCAGCCGCTTGAGCGATGCGAGCTGCGTGTTCGGCGCGCAGCGTGTCCAATGCCGCTCGGCTGTCGCGCACTTGAGTTACTTTGTCCTGTAAACAGAGGTTAAGTTGTAGATTAAGCTTTTATAATACTACCCATTATAATTCCACTGTTGGAATATGGGTCTCCTCTCACATTGAGAGGGTTAAGGCCATAGTCTGCAACGCTGGCCAAATGCGGGTTGGCAGACTAAGCTTTAAAATATGTTAATGTTAATTAAGCTTTTAAATATGTTAATTTATAAATAAGCCGCAAATATAGATACATAATATAAGAAAACACAGATTTGTTATAATTTACACCAAACTACAACAACTTACGTAAAATTAAAATTACTTACATAACAATAATAAAAAAGTAAAATTTAAAATCATCAACTTTTTAAATGAGATTATATACATAAAATACAGGATAGCATATATAAATCAACTGGACTCAGGATCAGACTGGTCATAATAATCAACTGGACCAAAGAGCAATACATTATTCTGTATTAAAAACATGCGATCTACTTTTCTTTTGCACTCACTTGTAAGCTTTCTAAGTAGACACGTTTATCATCCTGCTGCTGAATGTATCTCAGCAGCCGGGAATGCATTGCTGTGATGTTCATGAAGAGCGTTTGAACCGATGTATCGTTAGCGATTGAACGTCCCCTGGAAATCAATGTTTTAGAAATTACTTATTATCATTTCGGCAGCATCACAAGTTACATTTAATGTTATAACATTATATTAACAAAACATACCGAGACGAATTGCTCTTCATTCTATTGACGAAAATTTCAACTTGAGATTTAAGAGATTCCACAAAGTCGTCAATTTCTTTATCTTCAGCATCGTCCTCTTGGGTTTTATTCGATGTTGGCTTTATAAAGTCCTAATAAAATAATATTTATCAGTTAGCTCTAGATACATATACCAAATGGCATCAAGAATATATTATCATAACAACATAAGGAACTGATTATTAAATAGAAAAGATTACTACATAAAACATAGAGAGGTCATTTAAATATGAAGTATTGGTAAAGTTAGAACCTCAGTGGAGTCATGTGTCCCGTGGGATGAGGGTGCGGTTGGCGCGGCGGCGTTATCTCGGGATAACCTTTGTTCCCAGTAGTTCCTGTCCAAGTAGCGGGACAACTCGGAACTGGCCGCGGTGGTGTGTTCGGGCGAAGCACTCACTGACGACGGCGATGGAGAAACTGAAAAACGATCATCATCAAAATAATACAATAATATAAATGAATGTGTCTGTTATTCGTAATATTTCAAGGCAGTATTAAATATTGCAATTAATAAGTTCATTAAATAGCAAATAATAAAAAAGAAAGAAAGAGAAGTATAAGGAAAATATCTATACATGTATAACTTCAACTGAGAATAAAATCAATTGAGCCCAAATATAAAAGCATATTATACTGTGGGGGTGGATGGGGTTCCAACCACCATCTCAGGAGCCCAATTTAACCTGCACGTGGTACACCCTGCTATAACGGACGAGGCTCTGGCGACCGGCTGATTGCGGTATAGCGCAGCCTAAATAGACACGGCTAAATGCCCTGGCTGCCGACGGGCAGCAGCGTCGCTGGTGGGTAAAGCTGTGCCCTGCGATCTCCAACTCGCATGCCCAGGGTTGGAGAAAACGGGCATAAACCCCCTTTTGGGGAGGCCTATGTACAGCAATGGACTGAGACAGGCTGATGATGATGATGCTTATACTGTACCAAAACTATAAGATCTAATTTATCAATACATCTGCATAGCCTGAACCATAACACTAGTGCCACAATTTATAGAATAAAAGTGATGGTTGTTTTTTGACAAGGGAACAGTGAAACAGAACATACAGAGAATCCTGCTACATTTGCATAAATTTTGTATGAGTACAGATTATATAGACTCATCATACCTGTAGGATGCAATGAAGTGTCTGGTGCAATATATGAGCGAGAGCGCCTCTCCTTCTCTTTCTGTTCTGCCTCTGATTGACTCAATGCAAGAGCCAACTGCAACTCTTCCTCCTCTTGTAGCTCCTCAGCTGATTTGCCTGGTCGCTTCTGAAAATAATGAAGAAAGCGTTTTGTTAACATCAAATATATTGAGTATGAATATATTCATACATATTGAATATAATTTAATTCAGTTAGTATTACATAATTTCATTTAAAAATGATTTAATTAAATAATAAATTGTTCATGTATTGTTATCACTCTATAATTTCACCTCAATATGTATTTAACTGACTAGAATATAATTAAAAATCAATATGAGATTAAATTAGAATAACTGGAATTTTGATTAAGCATCTAGAAATGTAGAGGTTACAATATGTTACAATAGTTACTATTAATTAATAACATTATTCTTATTCCAAAAGTATTTCCGCTAAGATTTCATTATCATCAACCAATTTAACGTTCCACTGCTGAATACAGTTTTCCATTCAGAATGAGATAGGGGAGGCCATAGTTAAGAACAGTAGCCAATAACAAGTTGACAGGATACACTGCTTTATAAAGTTCTCTTAAACATCAAAATAAGGATTACAAAATGTTATAATTGTGCATTGAATAAGTTTGTTATAATTGGAGTTCCAATCACTTTAAATAGAAAACTGAAATTTAAGCTGACAAGCAGAAACAATAGTACAAAATCTAACAATTATCAAAAGTTATTGTTGAATTAAATTAATACTTTTATAAAGCCATTCAATTTTATCATATAAACTTGATCATAGATATATGATTATTTAGCTTGAAAATAATTATATTGTATTTTTTGAATTCCTGTCTTCGACTTTGTAGGTTTACAGCACACATTTTTTTAAAGTTATCACCTACTATAAGACCAAATGAAAATATATTTAATTAAACTACACATCTTGAGACCCCTTCATCACATTGTGATGTTTATTATGTTTGCCGACCCACATTTGGCCAAGTGGCAGACTACAGCTTTAACCCTCAACATTATGAAAGTAGACATGGCTCTAACATGAAACAGTGAAAAGGTCCATGAAGATGTTAATGGTTGATGATAATATACAATATCTGTGTATCTGAAAATATGCAAGAAATTAGGAATGAAAAAATAAGATAGGATTTTTGACATTATTTTTATTAGCCTATAACTTATATTACAGTGTTAAATGGAATACAAATGATATTCTACTAAATGTCTTTTAATATAATAACTAATGTCCTAGTAAAAGAAAATATTGTATCACTCAAATAATAATATTCTAAAAAGGAGATATATACGGGTTCATGGAATACAAAATGTCAACAGATCATTCGAGTTATGATAACCTAATTCTGATTCAATCTCCTAACAAACTTGGGTGTTTGAGGCATTGTTATTGGAGCCATAGATTTTTCTGGAATAAATGGATTCAGTACAGGGACTGGTTTTGCATGATGCACAAGTTTAGCCCTCAATTGTGCCCTTGCTCTTTCTTCCATTTCAAGTTGCTCTTGTTCTTTTTGCTTTCTTATCTTCTCATTTTCCTCTTCTTTCTTTTTTAGAAAGCGGTCAAACTCTTCTCTTTCTGCAGCTCTTTTTTCAGTCGTCAAGTCAAATGGCTTCAGTTTCACTATATGGACTGGTTGTCGCACAGGCTTAAATGGTTCTTTATATAGCACAGTAGGTGGTCTAGCTTCAAACTTGAAATGGTTTTCTTTATTTTCTGATGAGGTGTTAGAGGCACTGCTTTTAGTTGTAGCACTGTGCATCTGCTTCTTGACAGCACCAGGCAAGGGCTGGGCTTTAAATTGAGAGGCAAGCCTTCGCTCTTCTTCTATTTGTTGCTTGATCCTTTCTTCTCTACGTCTCTTTAACTCTTCATCCCTCTTTTCAAATGAAAAAGGTTCTGGTTTTACAGGGCCATGACGGAGTGTTCCTTTCTCTATAGTTTTTGGTAACTCCTTTTTGTTTACCACTTCACATTTATTGTTATTTTGTTGTAGCTGTTCCGCTGACCGAGCCCTTTTATAATGAAATTTGGGACTTAGTGGTTTTGTTACTTGCACTGGAGGCTTAACAGGTATTTGTGGTTTTTCAAGAATATGTTTGGGTGCTGGACGAGCTTTGAATTTTGGAACATGGTCAGGAGATTGTGGAGCTTTTCTTTGAACTTCAGTTAATTTAAATGGCTCTGGAATTGTTGCAGGTTTCCTTGGGACTTCTGGTAAATTTTTACTGCCCTCGATAACAGATTTGGGAACAGGATTAGCTTTGAGTTTGAACTTTTTGATTTCTTCAATTTCTAATTCTTCCTTTTCTTTTTGTGATAAAATGTGGTGGGGCCTGGAACGAGCTTTACATCGTAGCATCGGCGATTGGGGAACTGTAAGTCCCGACGGACCTATAGCACCATTCGATCGGAATATTTTAGGCCGTGACGAATGAAATCGACCAGGTGTATCTCGCTGATAATGATAAATAGCTTCGGCCATCGACACAAATTTAGTTCTGGACAGCTCATGAGGAGCTTCAAGAGGCTTACGATACCTTTGGTAAATATCTTGCTGGTTATCATGGAGTTCTAATTTTATAAAGTCTTCTTTAAGTGCTGTTATATCCGTCATAGATAAAGATTTCTTCATTGATCCATATTCGTTTTCAAATGAAGAATCCAGTTTATTATGTTCACCAAAATCGGACTCGATAGGAGTAACTGGTTCGTCTTTTATATACAATTTTCCGCCTGGAGTGTAATTTAATTCACCGCGAAAATTCGTAATATAATTTTTAGCCATGTTCCGGAATAATCACTGCCCTAACAATATCTACAGCAAATCGCCTTCTCTAGTTCTCAAATTCTGTCGTTATATTTAAAATAACGCTTCCATTCGACTTTGAAATTGAATTAAAGAGCTGTCAAAATCAGTTTTTTTTTTTAATACGTTGCCATACTAATCATTGCCATATACTGTAAATATAAGAGTATTGTAGTTGGTGGTATTAATACGGCATCACGTGTCGTTGTTTTGTATAAGTCAACTGTATAATTGTTAAAAATTAATATAATGAATCTGAATCATTAAATTTACTTTAAAATTCAATACCTATTATAACGCAACTAAATAAAGTAGAAACAAAGAACAAATATGGCTGCCGCATCCAAACATACAATTGTTGACACGTCAATGTCAGTGTCAAAAGATACAAGCTGTGATTACTGATTGTGGTCAAGAAAAGTGAAATAATTAGTGCATGTTTCCATTTAGCTGCTAAGTCATAGTAATTCATAAAAATGTCACAGGCTTTACCAAATCCCAATACATTATTACCTCTTGAACTTGTAGACAAGTGCATAGGTTCTCGGATTCACATTATTATGAAGAACGACAAAGAAATGGTTGGAACGCTTCAAGGCTTCGACGATTTTGTAAATATGCTATTAGACGACGTCACAGAATACGAATCAACGCCAGAAGGAAGAAAAATAACTAAACTGGATCAAATATTGCTAAACGGCAACAACATAGCAATGTTGGTCCCTGGAGGCGAAATGCCGGGTGATTCATACGAAGGACAATAAGTATCGTATTTTAAAATTGTGTTAAGCATTTCAATAAAGTATTTGTATAAGTAAATAAGCGTTTATTATTATTAGTCATAATCGTAGAGTATAACCTGTAAAATTTTGCTAGTGTAGAATTCTCTATTACACAAGTCAGGCAGATAGAAAATTGTCACCTAATTCAATTATAAACCTCATATAATCCTTTCTTGCTTATTTTCTGATGAAGTGTTATGAGTAACATAGAAATGAAGATAATGATTTTTTTAGATATGCTAAGTGACAATATCATATCTTAATAAAGATTTTTAGCATTTTGATTTTACTCTTAAATATGTCTTATTTGTGTTTATAAGAACTGGTTATTGGTTGGGCAATGTTGGGTTTTTCTAACTTGAAATTCTCAGGAGTCAATTGGATTAGTGACTGGTGTACAGCAATAGGTACATCCCCGAATTCATGGTGAGATATAAATATAACTGGTAAAACATGGGAGTCTACATACTACTTTCTGCTTACCCTTTCGAGGAGATACAAATGTGATGTTATGTTTATTAAAAATAAATATATTCATTAAAAAGATTAATCATATACTGATGTTTTTTGATGAACAAGTTCTACTAATCTAAAAACGTGTATGTTGCTATTCTAAAACATGAACATGTAATGATACATGCTATACAGTAAACAGGAGATGAACTTCAATTATACAGAGAAATACAATATGTGCTTATATACACATAGAATGTTCATGTATATATAAAACTCAAAAGAAGTAACAGAATAGACACAAATGTTGGTTTGTTAAATCAATAGTATTAAAAACAACATTTTTCCACCCAAATAATCAGAACACTGATAGTCGTGTAACATCCTTGCTGATATATTGGGTGTTAAGTTTAATGTTATGCAAGAAATCTTAATAGAAATTTACAATGATTACCTACAAACTGATATCTACAGCAAATAATTTGTATAAAAAAGACAATTTCTTATAAGTTTGAATTTTGAAGCGCTACTAATTAGTTCAGCATCCAAAACCTGTCTAAACACATAGCGGTGTTGATGAGTACAGTGTCACTATTTTGCAAGATGTTAAGCATTTCCATGCTAGAATTCCAATTATAACAGGAAATGGGAGTGTCCTGCATTCCTCTGCCTACCAATTCGGGGATTACAGGCACGAAGTTATAAACTAACAGGAAAAACTATGATACAAGCTCTTTTCGTAGCCGCTGACAAAAATATCTGAATGAATAATTTACTATTTCACTTACCGGAGGTTGTGTTGTTCCATAGTCACTAGATGTATCTGCAATTTCAAGTTTAGCTGTCGATGTCGGAGGACGACTCACTTTGTCAAAACAGGCATCACAAACTCTCACCTATGAAAATGTGTGTATATTTTAATATTGTTTTTATTATTTTTGTTGTATGCTCTGTAACAATAACTAATTCATTGCAAAATTTCATTAACTATGCACTCAAGATCTTTATCGAAACATAAAAATGGGTGTTATTTATTATGTAGTCATAGTATTAGACAATGAATATACTGAATTAAATTGTTGAACTACCACATCAGCATATGAGTGGAAGAGGTCAATAGCAAATTCATTGTAGTACGACTCAATTTAGTGGAAATGTAACAAGTCATGGCCTAAATTTACAATATACTAATAATATTTTATATATGATTTTATATATGACAAAACGTATACTTATATAACTTGAGGCAAAAAATTATAACAAAAATAGTACACACAAATCTCATACAAAATTCTTCTATTAACTCGACGCTACTGACCTCCTTTTCAATACCAAACTTTGGCAAAGTGGATGTTTTGGAACTGCACTGCTGACAGAACACTTGACCACACGCGCGGCAGTGATGGCGGCGCACCATCAACGTGAACGCTACTCGGCATCTGGGCAAATCAATATTTATCTACATTCTGATATTAAATGTATCAATGAATAATGAATGAATGATGAAATCAACAGGTGATTGCTTCTCAGAGTTAAGGAACATGTGTACATTAAGCTAAGCTTAATTTAATTTCAATTTAACAACACAAAGTGTAGTAAAAATTTTATTTTTTTGTTATTAAATGCGTAAATTAAAGAGAAAATATTTTTTAAACACTTATGCTACCCAAATAGCAACAATAAACAGAAAACACGAAAATAATAATAATCAACAGTGTTTGTGGCCTATAAGTGCATATTGGGTAAATTTAAAAACCTGATTTTCCTTGAAAATGTAAATACCGTATGGCATGTTCAGTAATAATATACAATTTTTATATTGTTTGTGGATAAAAATAAGTTATTAAATATTCAATTAATGCACTTATCATTATGAAAATGATACGTCTGAGTAGATAAGTCCTCTGTTGCCTGTGAATGAGGAACAGGGAAAATACTAGCACAAAACCTATTTCAACTTTGTATATGACAGCATATGATCTGCTCCATCTGTTAGATTCTAATTTTAAATATGTGAATTGAAAACATATAAAAATTAATGACATTTTCTTTCACATTAAATAATAAAAATATTGTAAACAAACCTGTGGCAAACTTCTCCGTCGGCCCATTCAGGCGCTGAGTCGGATGAGAACATGGCATCAGATTCTTTCAAAGGTGGAAACTTGTAACCTTCAGCCTTCAGAATATTCACTGTGTCCTATTGAACAGATTTTTATTAAAACACATTTAATTATCTCATAGCGACATACTATATACTATATAAACCTACCATTTCAACAGTAATTGAATTGGTGTTGAATGTTATAGTCAAAATTATTCTCAACTTTCCCACTGAACACAACGACTAAGCAATAAAGTTGCAGCCCGGTGACAAAATCGTGACAAAGATCGCTTCAGTACACAGTAGGTAAAATCATTGTTAGATGAAGGTAAATATGACTCATGCAATAAATGACGCCTTGATAAAAACGCTAGTGATGTTGATAACCGTATTTGTACGTAAAATCAGCTAATCTTTTATATGTAGTACATAAAACAGACGTTTTGAAAATACTAATAATTACAGGGAAAAATTATATTTAACACTAAGGACTATTTTATATATATGTGGTCGGAATTTAAGCATATCTATTTCATCGACTCATTTATCATTCCACTGAGGGAATATAGGTATCCTCTCATATTGAGAGGGTTAAGGCCATAGTCTGCCACGCTGGCCAAGTGCGGATTGGCAGACATCATCAACCTATCTCAGTCCACTGCTACCTATACATAGACCTCCCTTAAATGAACGCCATCGCGCCCTGTCTCGGCTTGTCGCATCCAGCATCTGCCTGCAGCCTTTCGCAGATTGTCATCCCACCGGGCCGGAGGGCGTCCTAGGCTACGTTTGCCGTTTTATACATATTTGTAAATTACAAATTACTACCAAAACTACCATATTTTGTGTTTTTTACTTAATAAGTCAATAATTTGTAAGTCGTTCACCACCGGGAATCGAACCTGTAATAATATTGTGACTACCATCACTCTATAAAATAATAATTATGAGAAATATTATTATAGAATTTTATGTTTTGAATGAGTTTCAAGATACTACTATGTAGATATTGCAAATATATTTAGTTTCAAGACACTACATTATAGATATTACAAATATACATATATAATGCTAGCGGCTAGTAAAGATAACGGTAAATGTGGAAGATTTCAAAACATATCAGGGCGATGACACGTCACGTCATCAAGTACATTAATTTGTCGCCGCCCTCCGTTCAGATTAGATTTAATTGAATCAATAATTCCCGATGTATTTATACAGATGACACATATTGTATTGTGAACAAATGTACAGAATAAATAATAAATTATAATGACCTGCACTGTGTTACAAACTGTTCACTGACACTGTCTCACAGAATGAATTAACAGAGGCAGCTACAGTTAATTGAATTAAGACTGAAAATCAATACTCATACAGTGTATATGAATGTGTTACATTTAGTTACATGAAAACAAGTAATTGACACTGAGGCTAAACTTTTTATGGTAAATTAGAACACCATTGGAATTTTGAGTAGTACAAATTGATTATTGGTATTTTGAACAAATAAATGGACACCTTCTTTCCAAGTTGTCTACCACCATGCTAATATCACATTGAAAGATTTAAAATTTAACACCTTTAGTGTAGAGTTCAAATGTACAATCTTAAGGTAGCTGTATCTATTCACATAGAAATATATTTATTTGTTTTTTATTATATTGATAACTGAACCAAGTTATTTATATTTTATAAGTGACATCAGGTAACTAACTACATTGTGCTGTATCCAAAGGAGGAACTTTGGTCTGCCAGATTTAACACCACATACCAGCATCTTGAGATTCAAAGTTATTCTAAGAAGTAGCATTGTACTTTTAATAATTATCCTGGGCAAATTTTATCTTTTGTATGT